>JAPYZR010003381.1:0-19234 GCA_030522945.1 Trichopria nigra
ATTTTTGCTGCAATTTTTTTGGTGATTGTATACATTACATAGAATCACCCTTCCAGAGCCCAAACTTTGAAAAAAAGTTTCAATCTTTTTTTATTTATATTTTTATTGTTGAAAAGCTCGCTCGATAACTGTTCTACTTTAGAACCACCTTAATAATCTACAATATAAGTTCCCTCAATCGCGACCGCAGCCTTCAGCCGCACCACTCCATATATTCTTTATTATGAATCCTTCATCCAAAGTATATATACTATATACATATACATAATAAATTTAAATATAGATTTCGTGTTACTTGTAATATACTGAAATCGTCCATTTTCAAGACTTTTTTCAAGACTTCGCCCTCCGCATAATGGCAAAGTATTTAATTTGTTCCCACAATATTATAATTCTTCAATATAGGCGGAGTTACAAATTCCTATTTCATTTGGATGTTAATTTGACGTATTTTGAACGTTTTCCCCTTTTCACCGTCCTGGTTTTAAACTTTACATTTTCGTCAGTTCAAGAACCTTAAAAATTAACTTAGTTCTGATTATAATAACCTCACCCCCTCCCAATCGCCACCAAATCAAGATTTCGCATTTTTCATGGAAACCCCCGAGCGAGAAGTATATATGTAATGATTTCACGTTTTTCATAACAATGGCACTTTTTGAGGTTATGATATGTAAAAAGACGAGGAGTAAAGATTTTCCTTTCATTTGACATAATACATATATAATAGCTTCGCGATTGAATACGTTTTAATAACAAATTTTCCACACTTATTATTCGTCTCGTCCGTTTAGCACAATAGATGTAGGAATATTTCTACATGGCAAAACAATTTTAAAATGAAGCGATTCTACACGTATATGCGCGACTGTGCCATCATATACACCATGTTTATAACCTTTTTTTTTTTTATACATACATAAATCTATAAAGATCGCCGCAATGATTTTCGAGTAGTAAAATCGCCGATTCTAGGAAAGCACAGTTTATATACTAAATAGAATAGAACCCATTGGTTAACTGCTCATAAAAATGCGCTATGCACTTTGTCAAGGTGTGTATGTATATACATAGAATGACGACCGATCACCACAGCACAAAGGGTTCCTAAGAATTCCTTATTTAGTAAATAAGAATAACATACTTTTTCTTTCAAATTCTTTTGACAATTGTCAATTATTTCGTTGGAAAACGAATATATATATATAGTTATCATGGAATTTAAAAAAATATTTAAAGTGCGAGGGATTTAAAAAAAAAAATATATATATATATATGAAGATCTATTGCGCGAACATAATAAATAAAGATATCGCGGAGAACATATATTAAACCTGTTAAAGAAATGTCGTAAATTAAAGGATATTTAAACTTCTTTTTTTTTAATATTTATGATCATATAATTACCTTATTTCTAAAAAAAGATCAGTGTGCGTGCGTGAAATTTACTTTTCAGTGAGCTCAAAGCGAGTAATGCCAATTTATTCCTCGCAAAGATATGATCTGTCGTTCCGCGGTATGCGCGGTGCGCTGTACACAGTGCGCATGCTACACCAGCTGCACCTATAGGACGTCGCCTTTAACGCCCGAGCATTTTTTCATGTAACCGCAACCTAACAGTGTTTAGTGTAAACGGTGCGTTGGATCACGTTGGATGCGTGAGAACACCGAGCACCGAGAGCAGAGTTTCAGTCGACGGTGCGCCTGCGCGCTTACGCCATTTTAGCTACCTTCACATCTGACACTTTTTTCTAATGTTATGTTTTGTCGAATGTCGAATTATTGAAACACTGAAGATATACATTGATCATTAGAATCATTAATTTAGTCTAATGATCGTGAATTTACATGGAATCCATTATCCATTATTATAATTACAGTACAGAGACTATTACACATACGAAAGTGCTGTAAGATATATAAAGTGAAAGAATGGATAGGAAGAGAGCTGGATTAATACCAGGAAACAGTTGAAAGGACTAAGAGAAAGGTTTGGATTAACGCTCTTGGTTTAAGTGACAGCTTGTGAAAGTAATGCCTTAGGTCATTTATTATTTGATGGAATAAACACAGAACATACAGAGCATGCGAATATCTTCACTACAAGAAGAACTGTATACGGCAACCAATGAAGGTCCCCGAACGTTCAGACAAGCCATTGAGTATGGATGGAAAAGTAAAGTTTTCAGACCGCTTAAAAGCTTTGTTGAAGACTGAATCTCGACAAGATGTTGATCCATATATTTTTAGTGAACCGGAACCATTCACTAATAGTGGTGGTAAAAACATACGTCTCATTGCAACTGAGAATGCATTGAAAACTCCTCGGCGCAGTAGCAAGAATCATAAATCCAAGAGAAAACATGAAAATAATAGTATAAGTATAGACACTAATTGCAAAATTCCAAGCAGTCGACGTGTCATACCATTAGATACTGTTGACAGCAATATGGCTAAAAGTTTAGGCATCAATTATTATTCCCGACCAGATAGGCAAGGGAAACAGCGTCATTTTGACAATTTACAAAGGCTGAGATCAAGGCGGCAAAGTCGTGATCACACATTACTTTATTACCCTCGTGCTGGTGACGAGATATCGGATAGTGATTCAAGTGGTGATGAACTTTTGCTTTATCAACGACATTGGTTTTCCGGGGAACGTGAATTGTCATTAAATAGATCAGCAAGACTGTTGCAAGTACGTTGCCAATTACGTAGGAGATTGCAGCAGTTACACAAAGGAGGTGGACCAGAGATGAAAACTGCATTACAAGACAGAACCCGATGTTTATTGGAGGCAGCTTTACGCGATCCAACTTCTGCAGCTCGAGCATTGAGCAACACCAGAAGTACAAGTAGTCGAGGAATGGTAACTGATGGTCCTTTGATTGTAGGTGGCCCATGTGGAGCCACTGGGTGTCAACAAACCTCATTGCCGTGCACTCGACATTGTTCTAGGCATATCATGCTCAATGGAGATCAGTTGCTGTTCGAACATTGCACTGCCAAATTCAGCGACAATACACAATGTTGTATACCTGTTTTTGATGTTGCGCATGAATTACCTTTATGTCCGGAACACGCTAGAAAAAGAGACAATTATCATCGCAAAGCTCAAGAATCAAAACCAAAGAAGGCACGAAAGAAACCAGTATCACCCACAATTACTTCCAGGCCAAAACCAAAGTCTAGACCCAAAAAACGTAGCAGCGGCAGCAGTAAACGACCTGTCTCTAATCCCAGTAGTTCCAGTAACAAATTACATGATTCAGTTAATGTGTTGAGTAGTTTACCACCTCCATTAGTGTCGTCACAACATGAAGAACCTAATAATCCTTTTGTAAATAGCGAATGTATCGCTAGCAATGAAAATCATACCAAAACATTAAATAACTTGAACACTGCACCTGTTTCTCAAAGTAGTACCTCCAGTTCCACAAATCTGAATAATTTAGGATTGGGACTAGGAGCATTAGGGCTCGGTGCTAATGCCCTCAAAGTTGAATTAAGTGATCACGAAGTATTTGCATCATTAGATCCAACAGAACATGATTTTGGTAATGTTCTCAACAACTTGCCTGCAGATGCTTTTAACGATTTATTCATTGGTAAGTCTATTTTAAATAGACTCTTTTAAAACGTACATTTTAAAAGATTCTAAAATAAATTTTTACTACTTATTTTTGCTGAATTTGATTTTTGTTCAAAAATATTTGATGTTCAAGTTAACCTTGTTAACTTTTGAAAAAAAAAAAAATAAAATTATAATTAAACAGGAGCTGTTAACAATTAGATTCAAAGTAATAAATAATTTATCTTTACTTCATTGTTAAAGCAGTAAAAAATGTTTTGACCAGTTGTCAGTACATATTTCTTTCAGTATTTTCTTGTTAAACTTTGTTTGACTTTGTTTGACACTGGACTTTTATGAATTTTAGTAGTTGGCAGAGAATTTATTTTAATACCTTTCCAACTTATATGTACTTCAAAACATTTTTAATCAAATTGAAAGAGAAAATAAATATAATATTGAATCTATAAGTAGCTTTTTAGTAACTTTTTAATAACTTTTTTTACAATAAATCAGTGCACAAAGATATTCAAGAAGATTATTTGATAGATTATTTAATAAAACCTAATGAAGGAAAAGACTGTAAGACGTCTATAGAACTGGAATTCAGCAATGATAATCTGAATTTCATTCAATGTATAGAATTAAAACAAATTCGGGTAACTGCCAAATTTTATTTCTGAATCTCTCAATCCCTTTTCGATTAATAGGAAAAGTATCCAATGAATAGACACAAGATAAACTACTATTTATATAAATTTTTTTTTTTTTTGTGTATCCGAATGCATTTTTATTTTATACAAATTAAATCTTTAATTATTAGTTATATCCTGGGTAATATTATGTTTAGCGTACATCCAAATCCAACAGACTTAATGTAATAAACAGCTCAAGTAAATAAATATCTAATGTGAATAACTATCTTAAGAGGGTTCTAAAGTAGAACAGGTACCAACCGAGTTTTTCAACAATAAAAGTATAAATAAAACCTGATTGAAACATTTTTTTTCAAAATTTGGGTGTTGGAAGGTTAAAATTGGTTAAAAATTAAACGAGGATTATATGAAATAAATTACTTTTGTTACTGAAAATGTTTCAATCCATTTTTATTTGTACTTTTCCTGTTTTGAGGTTAGATCGATGTCTGTTCTACTTTAGAACCCCCTTAAGGAGGCTCACTCGTTAACTAAAACACTACAGTTTTTCTTTACTTTTTTTTTACAGTTGTTTTTTTTCTACAGTTTTTTTTTTACTTCTTAATATCTTGGCAAATAGCTGACAGATATTAATAAAAAACTAGGTACTTATTATTTGCATTATTACGAATCATAATATTCGTTATTATCCCTATGTTATCGGACTATTTCAAGAAATATTAAATGTGGCAATACAAAAACGTTACATTTAACCTCAATAAATGTGAGCATTATTTTTATTAAATTAAAAGGCATTTGATTGTAAAATATATTTATTTTTGTGATACTAACAGTTAAAAAAATCTTCGAAATAACAAATTTAATCAAGTCCCCCCCTAGGCTCCCTCAAATTTCATTCCTGTTGTGAGTGAGCCTCCTTAAGTATGACAAGAAATCACTTTAATTAGGTGGTATAACAAGGTATTCTAGTCCTTTGTATAGGTTCTCTTCTATGTGTCAAACATTTAGATTTTTCATATACCATGTTTCTGTTGTGTTTTTGTGAATATTGTGTTTCTTACATTTTTTTCTTTTTTTTTTTTTGTTAATAATAAAAGTGTTAAATAGTATTATAAACAGCACAATTATGTAATTGTATTATATTACATTAATATTGTATTAATGATGATAGTTTTAGTTTTCTAAAGTTGTTAAAAATAATAGTTGAAGATAATAGAAGGAAGAAGGTTTCAGGATTTAAAAAAACTATCAATGTATATAATTGCCAGTGTTTTTAAGTTAAAGTTTTCTCTCTAAAACAATTTTTACTTTTATTTTACACAAACTTGACCAGTATGACATTATCAGTATGAACGCTAAAAATATAGGTAATTTTTGAGAATTTTTGTAAAGAAAAATATTTATCAAATGTCTTGACACATTAGGGATATATTTGACTATACATGAACTAAATCATATAATTTTTTGGTAAAAAATATTTTAATATGGACGACTTACGCACTGTTTTTAGAGACACCAAAAAAAAAAGTCCAGTCGGTAGAGTGACTGAAACAAAAAAAGAAAACAACAAACAAAAATCATATTAAACTAAAAGCTATTCTCCGTATAATGATCTATATAATATAGCCTACTAGTATAGCCTCTTAAACTTATTGACAAATTAAAACTTTGAATCAGTTACAATTGGCCCTTAATATTTACAAAAGTAGTATAACATATATTTACATATTTCTTTATCACTGTTTAGAAAACAGGAATGGTGAGTATGGACCATCGAGAGAAGAAGAGGAAGAATTGGAGCGAGCTTTAGAAGCTGTAGATAAAGATGTCCGGAACCTTGAAAGAATGGAGCAAACACATGGACTTCTCGAACCTGCACTTTTGGCTCAACTCATGTCTGATATCGCTTCGTAGCCATCTTAAACATATTAATTTTTATTTCGAAGATGCTTAGCAGAATGCTGTTCTAAAACTCATCTGGCATAATCGAATGTCCATCTAATGCCATGTAGATTGTATCAGTTCTAAACCTTTGGCAAAATTGCAATTATTGATGGATAATATTTATCTTATATAATTATTTGGTCATTACAGTATCGTAGACATGATGTAGAAACTTGAAAATATTAAGGATTATATAGTCTCACGTATGTACAATTTGAGTAACTAATTTTGTTCAAAATATTGTATAACACCGCAGTTATTTGTGAAATTCATAAAGTCAGGATATAATGGCGAAAACTTTCTACTAAGCATAGTGTTATCAGCATGTTATTGTCAAGTATGTACAAAGCTTCAATAATCTATCATTTATGTTTTATTGTAACATATTTGCCAACTGTATCGCGTTCTCTACTGTTGTTGAGATTTCTGTATACAAACGAATAGTAGATAGGTTAAAGTGATCGAATCGTCCATTTCATTCGATAAAGTGTATAATTCTAGTGATTAAAAACTCGCAATCTTTTTCTAATCTGTTCTTTTGATTTGTTTCATATCTTTTATGTTTACATTTTCACTATATGCTGCCTTTGAATGTGTCTGTATTCTTGAATTTGAGCTGATACATGTAGATCTCCATCCATGTAAATATTAGGCAATGGATCAAGTGCTTCGATACCATAACTATAAATGTTTACAAATTTGTATGCATAATTATGACTAAAATACTTAGTAAGTGCATTGGTTGATACGTAGAACAGTGAATAATTTCTTATTAGGAAATATGCAAATGTCATTAAGACCTGTACTGTTTTTTTGGTACTCATTTTATATCATGTTTTCTTTACTTATATGTTTACAAAGGAGTCAAACAGATGTGACTGCGGTTCTCCAAAAGTCATGTCAGTAACATGATCATCTGATATTAAAAGCTTCTGTATGTTGACAATATTACATTTTTTTAAATTTTGTACTTGTTAAGTTGTGAAAATGAAAATCATGTTACTTATATCTCCTAAGTGACCACTTTTGCACCTGTATTAAATTCTTTGTCTGTCAGAATATGTAAGAAAAAAAGAAAAAAAAATATTATTCAAGTGTATCCCAAGTGGTTTTGTAACAAGATTGAAGTTGGGCATGCCTATAATGTACTCTAAAATTAACTGATTCGGCAGATTTACTTATACCAACACTTTATATAACTGGAAAGATTAGATTAAAAAATATTGGTAACATTTTTTTAAATGTTGACTCAATTACTACAATTCTTAATGACCCATTCATTAAAAAAAAAAATATATTTCAACGAGATCAGTTGTAAACTGAATTGCCAACAGGCTGATTTTTACCGGACAATTTCCATTTGAAATGTGCATTTCCACCAATTCCTGTGTATAGGCGATCTGGCAGTGGCAACCCTAGTTGACAATTGAAAGAGGACTGAACAATGTCCAATTGGAGATTAATTTTATATATGCAGACATAAAGTTTTAAATTAATATACCCCCTTCCCTGGTAAAAATGTGACGCTCGATATTTCTAAATTCATGGTTTATCCAACAGTTAAGAATACCTCAAGCATCCACACAGCGTAAATTTAAACAATTTAGACGTCACCGAAGCGTTCCAAGCTTACCATTTTTACTAGGGTTGTAGAAATTTACTACTGAATGCCTTGATTTACTACTAAAAAGTACTAATATGTATAGAAGTGCACAGTAGTTCTACTAGCAGTTTTCAGTAGTAAATTCATGCGAAATTTAACAAAAATTTTCTTTAAGATAATAAAAAAAATTAAAGAAATTTAATTTGCTGTATGGATAAAATATGAACTCATCTCTTAATTGATTTTAAAATCCTTTTCCATGATTGTGTTTCATTCATTTTATGGCGTTTTTATTCACTTTAATAAAATTTAATGAATTTCTTTTTTTTTACATAGTGGTTGAATCAAAATTTAAAAAGATGTGAAAAATTTCCATTTGTTTGTGTGATATTTCTTGATATAAAATTATGTGTATCATATTAAAATATATTTCAATATTTCTTCAACACTCCTGAGCAGTAATATTATTTGAAACATTATTGCAATTATAAAAAAAATTGTATTAGCAAAACAGGAAATATGAAGAGATTATAAATGCCCTTTTTAAAATAGAGTAGCTATTTTATTTACTGACATATTTTAAACAAATTTGATTTCCGGAATTCTTTTACAACTTTCAGTCCAAGTAAGATTAAAATAAAGTTTTTAAATTGTCTGAAAATTTTCAAATTTTGATTAAAATTTAGAAAGTCCTTTGAAAATTTTACCTTTTATTTGAATACTTTTTATTTTGCAAAATTGACAAAAAATTGTAAAGAAATGTTAAATTTTGAAAATTCCTTAATGACAGTTGACTAAAGTAAAACAGACAATTAAATCTCTACCTATCCAAACTATCCACTGCAGTATCACAAATGCATTAGATATACATTTCCTAAAATCAAATGTGTCGAAAGGATATATATTTAATTGAAATTTGTTCAAAATTGTATTGTATTTGAAATTTACCAGATCATTATAGTAAAATGTTCAGTGCAAAAGTTAATAATTGTGTTTAATATGAGTTATGAATATGAATGAATTATATCAGTATGTATGCAGTTAAATTTGATTTTATAATATTTGGTAGCTTTGTTTTCAAGTATAAATCAAGCAACCGAAGTAATCATGGAAAAGTTGTAGTAGATCGATGTATCGGTGTAAACATGAAATATAATATTTAATTTATTTTGTAAAATAATGTTCTTGATAGGTATTACGCTTATTAAAGGTTAATTTACTAAACTTAGTAAACTGGTGCTTGATGCGAAAGAACTATTATTTTATGTATGTGAAACGAGATTATAAAATGTAATTAAATCATTGGTAAAGTAAAAAAAAAAAACATTAATTATAAATAGATAAATAATACATTCTTAATAATTATATATGGGAATAAAAATATTCATTCAATAATATCCTGATTGTTAAAAAAAATAATGAATGTTAAATTTCTTATGTTCACTGCATCATATTTCACTCCATTGATGTAGCAGAAGACGTTTCTTTAAATTTCGAGGCATTGCTAAAATGTTTAGATTGCATGATAATCCATTTCTTTCTAGCCTCTTCACGAATCTGCCGATGTTCTTTGGATTCAAGATTGATTGCATCAAATGGGAATGCATGTATCAATTCTGGGTCAGAGCCGAACAGGGGCATTCTGAAGGAACTTTTGCTCTTCTTCTATTTAACAATAAAAGAAATATTACAATTTATTATGCAACTGATATTGAATTCCAATTCATTCACAAAAACGTTTTAGAAAAATTGAGCATATAAGTTAGGAAAATGTTTAGAGATAAACAACTTGTTAAAAAAATTCAAAAATAGATTTTTTCACCTTCTATAATGTTAAGTAATTTTAAAATTAAATTTCCTTTATTTTAAAAATGATATTATATTTTTCTTACTAAATCTTTTTCTTCATTTTTGTCTAGTACAAGTTGAGTTTTTTTCCATTCTTCTGATTCTTCGTTTTGTGCTTTATTCTCCTCTATTTCATCGAGAGGTGCTAATGTAATATCAAAATTAGCATGGGGAAGTCCTAAAATTCCAATTTTGATTCCCAACTCTGACAGTTTCTCTTCTTCAACAAGAAGAGATGCTTGTAAGTAATTAATACGTGGATCTTGGGTAACCAAATTTGCTGCTCCTGAAGTTCACAAATTAAATCAATAGAAATGAAAAATCAGAAAAAAGTGGCAACAGCAAAAGAGTAAAAAATTAATAAGTTAAATGTTTATCGAGTTTATTTTACCAAGTAAAAGAAGACGATAATCACAATTTGGATTTAAAATTTCGTAAGATAAAGGAGAATTCCTAAGAAGTTTTCTGCGAATTGGTAGCTTTTCACCATGTAATAAAATATTCTCGCTCTCACTTAATCCTCTATGATGACGAGTGGAATATTCACATCTCCTTTCTGCTGAATTATATGCATCAGTTCTAAATAAACGATGCATTTCTATTTCTAAAAGTAAAGTATACTTTCATATATGAACATAGCGTAATTTTATCGAATTTAAAATAAGTGCAGTTCAAACCAATCAAGTTATAATGCTTGCGCCTTAGAGCAATCCAGACAACCCGATGTGCTAAGCGAAGAAGCGCCTCAAACATTCTGAGGTCTTTTTCACCTTGTGATTGTGTAGATGGTTTTTGCCCTGCTGTCATATGATGATATTGAGCTAGACCATTTTGACAAGAGCCCATAAGCAGATTAGCATATTCCTTTGCTAAAATGCAGCGTAGCACTTTCATTTCATCAGCACGACGCATTCTAGTTCCTCCAGTCAATGGATTAGGTGCTTTTTTTAGACTTGATACGGTTTTTTTTTCAACTAATTCATCCCAAACTTCCAAATAGTGATCAAAATATACTATTAAAGTTCGAAGAAAATGATCAATGACTGGAGTATGAAAAAAGTTAATAAATTGAATACTAATTGGAGTTTCAAGTAGGAACAAAACGAGATCTTTGATGTCCTGCAAAATAATGACACTGAGCTCTGACTGTACTTGTGGTGTTCCTGACGTTATAGGTGGCGGCAATTTTCTTGCATAATATCTTTTAAATTTGATCTACAAAATTAAACAGTATCTCTCAGAAAATTAAGAAAGCGAACGTATTCAAGAAAAAAATTTAATTTGAATGCTAAATTGATCACTGATTTCGATTAATTGTAGCATTGTGATACCTGTACATCTTTTGACATCACCTATTTTAATGTTGGTTTCTTTTTATGCACTTTTATAATAAGTTAATATTTTATATGTTTCTGAATTATTTATAATTATTATTTTACGAACCTTTTGACTAGGGTTTAAAGTTTCACGACAAATTAAAACTAAATATTTGTGTGGACAGTAAACTTTAGAAAACTGCACAGTAGGCTGAGTCCACTTTCTTCGGTCTTTGACTGTTTGGTTTTCACTTTCCACTTCCGAAACTCTAAATAAATAATCATGTAGTGCTATTATGTATCAATTCTATTGATCAAATATTCGTAATTATTTATTTGTATCAAAAATACCCTATTAAATTTAATCCTTTTGAAGTTTCATCCCATACAAAACGTTTCTCTCCCATTTTTTCATTTAATATAAATATGTTAATTTATCATGACTAAATATAATTAATGATAACATTTTTCTAACACAAGTGTTAGCACCTTCTATAATCTGTAATTACAAATATTGGAGAAAAGAGCTATATATAATGTTGAAGACTGCCATGGAAACTGCAGTTAGACTTTAAATCAATTGTATTGATTGAATTTGTCAGCATTGCTTGCTTCTATCATGGTATATCTTTTTATACCAGGGCTTCTATAATGATTCGGATTTCTTTACTTCTGCCTGAGACCAGTCTGCAGTATATTGAAGAAAATTTCATTGTACAATTTGAATAACAAGAAGAAACAAGTATTTGGTCATGCCATGTGTCAAAAATAAATTTAATATATACGGTACTACAAATCTATTTTATTTATAATGCATAAGTAAGGACAATTTTTGTATATATATTTATATACATATCACAACCATTTAGCATGTCTCGGAAGTGAATCAAGTACAGCCTTGTCCTCTGGAAATATAGGTTCAACTCTTTGTTTCCAGAAGTCAGTTACATATGGTAATTGTTTACTTGGATCTGGACTGTAATGATGTATTCGACACCGGACTACACATTTATCTTTCTTGTTGATGGTTACTGTAACGTAGAACTCCTTATTTTCAATACTCATATCAGGACCGGAGATTGATTTTTCTGGCATTGTTATTGCCTCTTCTGGTACTACTATACCACATTTTCGAAAAGCAGCTTTAACGTGCCATCGTTCCAAGGTCCATTCATTCTCTATAGACATTACAACAGCTACAGATGTGATAGACAATTTGTGTATAGTTTTAGTTACAGTTGGTGAAGTAGAAATTGGTTTTTTCTCTATTGTGATATCTTTAAACTTTTCCATATTTTCTGGTGATGCGTAAACTGCCAGACCAGGTAATAAAAAATCATTATATGCTGAATAAGGTTTTACGGACAACCGATCTCCTTCTTGTCCCTGTCCAGGAATGTCCTTTGTGAGAATAATGTTGACGGGTTTTTTTTTAAATGAACTAGTATCATGAACAAGCTCATAGGCATATGCTTTATGATTTATGTTAGTAAGTCTGCCACCCTTAGGGAGAAGTTTTAATGGATATTTCCTTTTCAATACAAATGTAGACTGTGGAAAAGACAATCTGTTAGAATATTCTTAGCAAAAAATTATATAATTTATACATTTTTAAATATTCTTGATAAAAATTAAATGTACTTACCCGAGAAGGTTGTCTTAAGAGGTTAGATGATACTAGTGCAGGAAGTGATTCACTTGCACTACTAATTCCGCCAATTAATTTTAAATAAACTTTCCCGAAATTAAACATTTTTTTATGATACTAAGAAACTTTTATCGATTAACGAACAAAATTCATAAAATATATGTTATTTAGCCGGTAATGTTTACAGGGTTTACAGCAAGAGTACAGAAATGACAGAAACTACATTACTGCCATCTATACTCTATACACTCTATGGAGTCAAAGATTAGCAAGGCATGATCGTATAATAAATAATACCGCATGGACATGATGGACATGATTAAGCGACATACATGTACATATGTATTTATATCATGTGTATATGAACGATTTAGGATCCCGTCATTTGGGTCACTGTGAATTTGATTATTATGTATGTATTTTACTTTATATATATATGTATATATACATATATGTATATACATGCATGCACGTGCATATGCACATGTATGACGTGTATGACCTGTATGACCCGCATGCGACACAAATATGTATATATGCCTCCTGTTTTCGCGCAAAATACGTATATATATATATAATATAGGTTTTCAACTAATCAAATCAAATTTAAGAAAGATATTGATTTATAATTAAAATTATGTATTTTTTTCGTATAGTATTGTTATATAAATATATAGTAGACAGGAATAAAATATACATAGTGTTTTATTTTCAATAATGAAAGTTATAAAAATACAGTTTAAAAAATCCTGAAGGTCATCCTAGGAAACCAACTATAGGTCTATGACGCCCTTCTGTTTCTTCTAATTTTAACGCTTTCATTAGTCCATTGTCCAATCTGACACCAATTTTTGTTCCTATCTGTAATATTTAATATTTAAATATTAAAGTCTGATTTATCATATTTTACTTTATATTTATCTATAAAACAAGTAATTATGTCATATTTTTTTATGGTGAAAAATTCCTTTATCAAAGTACACTTATACCTTTAACATTTTAATTAGAGTCATAGGTTGCAAACTTCCATAACCCATTTTTACGATCGATGTAACTCGACCATTTGGCATAACTGAAATAACAATACTAGCACTGCAGCACGTTTCTTCTTCTAAGGAAGGATCTACTACAAAATTATCTCCAATCTGCAAATGACAGGAAACATAGTATATTGAAGTCAAATTGGATTGTGTAGAGATGAATAATAATATGTCAAATATATACCTTACACAATGTTACCAGAACGGGAAAAGTTACTATATCTAATTTAACGCAATCATAAATATCGTCCGATAATTGAACATCGGCATCTCCACCATCCAAAGTTGCGGCTGTTACTTTAGGAATTTCAGTACTTGCTAATGCTGCTTTTACTGCCATACCTACTGTGTCTAACAAATTTCCTCCACATGCTAAAATCTAGAAAATAAATAACATTATTAAACTTTATCAAGGAAATTAACATTTTTATAATAAAAAGATGATTACTAGAATATCAACGAATAATTTCCAACATTTCTTGTGTGGCAAAATACTAAGAACTTTCAAATTCATTGTATCTGGAGATGCATACGCCATGGATAAAACATTAGTAATTTCTAATGCAAGATCATCACCTCCTTTTCCTTCAAAATCAGGCGTAGCATTTGCTGAACTATAAATAAAAATATATATAGTTTTTTATTATAAAAGCATGTATTTAAAACCAAATTCAATTTTATTTTATGAAACTTTTCTTGTTCTTCTTATTCATTACTAATACATACCAATCAGTAAAAAATTCTATCTTCCCTTCATAAGGTCTGTCAGGAAATGGAACATCAATTTCAACTTTTACACCAACCAGGACATCAGTACGTCCTAATCGCATACGTGCTGAACCATGAACTTGGTCCATTAGTTTTGTTTCTAACTCCATAGGACGATAATTATTTCGACTTCTACCGTCAATTCTCAAGTCGGCCTATAAATATTTAAACAACATGTATCACATTTTTGCCAAAATCTACATAAATATACAAAATTAAAATGGAAAACAAATGGAATTGAAAGTAAAATTGAAATATAGTATAATCTATATTGGATCATCTGAACTTTTTATTAAAGTTTCTTGCCTTAGAGGATCATTTTTTGACTGAACATTAAATTGTTTGATTTACTTACATCTATGCCATGAAGTATAAAGGTTTTCTCAGCTACGCTTAGTGGAATTTCTGCCATTCTTGTCAATACAATTAAATTAACACACTCAAGTTCTTAACCTAAAAACAAAATTACAATGTTTTACAATACTCATAATTGAAAACGTTATTTTATGTATTATATAATAATACAAAAATAATACACATCATGTACAATAATAGTTGTATATATATTTGACTACAGTTGACAAAATATACATACGTGTATAAAGTTCAAAGTGCATGGGCTTTTGCAGAGTATTCACATGCATACATACACAGTCATATGCAGTCATATGTAATGTGGACCATGTGCGTCAATTGTCAATAATGACATGTGTACATACATAAGTACATATATATAAGATATGGTGGAACCGGTGGAACTGCCTTAAAATGTTTAAGGTTGCTCTCTGGTAGGGTCACGACCGTCACGACACCTGATGGCCGCTATTTTTCGACATTTCACCGGTAAATAGTCGTCTTTTCTTTGTCGATTTGACAATACCTTAGATAAAAGCATTGTTCGTTTTGCAATACATACCTGGATTGCTCCGAGTCGCTCCTTTTTCAATACAAATTACATACATTGGCAACCTAAACTAACCTTTGATTTAGAGGATTTAGAGCGATTTGGAGCGACTCCGAATCGCTCCCATGATACAAAACGAACAATGCTATTAATTGCAGATTGTGCAACACGCATGAAAGACTGATATTTCTCCATAATATTGATTTCAAGCCCCTCATTTTAAGCCCTCGATCTATTACTATTTTTTTATTGATTTCGAGCTGTAAGATGTAAAAGTATGTAAAAACAGCAAAAATATACAAAGTCGGTACATTTTACGTCTTATTACGGTTCCAAAAGCTGCGGTACACGCCATATACATATGTATAGGATGTATAGCAATATGTATCATATGTATATACATAATACCCAACCTATACTCATGCTAACCTAACCTATCGCATTGGATAAAAATCTTACATAAGATTCTAAAGTATGTACAGGAATGTACATCGTTTACATTGAATTATTGAAGTACAGTGGTAGTAATCTTACTGTAAAATAAGTTGAATATAACCAGAGACATCACAAAAATCTAAAAAGTTTATAAAAGAAACGCAAATTCACATTACAAAAAAATGCATGTTTATGAATAAATAAAGTGTTATTAATGTAGAATACTTAAGTAAAACAATGACAATTTGTCACTAATTGATTTACATCATTCACTTTGTACATCAAAAGTTTCAGGCTAGAACTGTGGTGTCAGTGACATAACAATCTTATATTCGGAGGAGAATTTTCTATAACTATAGTTGATATTCGTTCCATCATTCTGCCATGGGAAGTTGTGAACAACCCAAAATGGAAAAGCGTAAGTTCAAGTTACTCCGTACTTGTAATGTTTATAGACAAACTTGTTTAATTTTTTAATGTTTGTTTAATTGAAACTTGTATGACTTTCTACATTGTCATAGCTGCGAATATAAATAATCACCAATATAACATCAGTCATAATGCAGTACATGCATACAGACAAACTTGACATAATGCAAAAATGTTATATTCAAAGTTTTAGTGTATATTTTAAATATGTACTTTTTATTATAAATGAGTTTAAATATGAACTCCTTTATATTATAAATATTTTAACCTAAACAATTTTTGTATACATTTAAATAAAAAAAATATATATATATGTATAGAAGTATATGATTTTACTTCTTTATATAGATAGCTAACACAAATAAGTATATAAAATAATAATCATATTTTGAATTTTAGCACCAAAAACAGAGGCTCCTCATCCTCTGAACCACTCTTTATCAGATGGCGTCAAAATTATGTCTATAATGGGGCGAGTGGCAAGTGAAAGAGAGCGTTTGATTGGAATGACTCCAGAGGAACGAGCTTGGAGAGCTAAATGGGTTAAGGATCAAATTTTAGATCATAACGAACCTTTAATGCCTAAGGAATTTTATGTATCTCGGTACAATGCTATTAGGAGATTTTATAGATATCCCATGGATCAGTTTGAAAGATTCTTGGCTCCTCGCGTGGTTAGTAAAATTTTATTTTATTAGTAGTGATAATAATTTGGTAAAATATTCTAGAAACCTTTTTACAGGGAATAATCGCAGCTGGAGTTACGCGTCATGTTATAGCAAAAATGGGAATATCTATCATGTTTTGCTATGCAACATGGTACTACATGAAATACAACAGACATGTAAGTTAACGACATCATATTTTTAATTGTTTTTGTGAAATGAATACTTGCATATATTACCACCAAAATAAATAATAACTATAAATGATAAAAATACTATAATTTACATATTTACTTGTAGGATTGGACTCGAAAAGGAGGATGGACTATGGCCATCTCAAGACCAGCTTTATACCCTGGTGATCCAGGTTTTCCAAATGTCTACAGACCTACTCCTGCAGAATTTTACAATGAAGGATTTGAAAAATCACCCATTTAAATACATAGAAAATTATGTACATTTATATAGAACATTTTTGATTGGAAGCTCAATAAACTATTGTAGCATTGTTCTTTTGTTCTTTAAATTTGGATATTTTTTTCATTTGTATTAAAAACCATTCTTTCAGAGTTCTTTTAAAATTGGTTTTTTTACTTCTCACTTTTTCAAAAAAACTATTTATTTTATTTATATGATAAAAACTTAAGTTTTACGAAATTTGTATAGTATCAAGATTGATTTTCCATATTATGTCAAACAGACTCCATTATATCAACAGCCAACTTTTAATAGTTAATGCATATGTATGTTCTATTGTGTACCGGACATAAATATATATATATATAAAGGCTTTTCAAAATGTGTGGAATATAAAGAATCAGAGTATAAAGATTAGTAGTTTAACAAATCACTGACCATGAGACTTTAATGTTCAATTAAAAAGAATCAAGTTGTGGATATTACAATTGTATGTGATATTTATATCCAGAAGACAGTTTTTAAATTTTAAAGCTAACAAATTAATTTAAAATACTTTATTTTATCACGAAAATGTTTAAGGTATTAAATTAAATTAAATTAGATAAGGGATTCTATAGCCAGATTCTCGTTTTTAGCAATTCAATTAAATCGATTATTTCAGATGAGGCTGATTCTAAAAGTCTTAATTGTTATATAAAAATATTTGTCATATTTGTTATTAAGTTGATGGCTAATAACATAAAATATCTTGAAAAATAGTGCACAGCAAATATTTTAGTTATTTAAATAAAATTAAAATACTTCTTGACCAATAGATTCCTCAAAGCATTCATGAATGTGTCGGATTGATTCCGATTCATTCCGAAAAATAGATCTGATTGAAACCGAATGAACACATCCCTGCCGAAAAAATACTATAGAAATCTATAAAAAATAGTTGTATGGTTTTGAATGTGTTTTCTGAATCGTGTTATTTACATGTACAGAAAATATGTTTTTCCTTATACAATATTTATAGTAATCTGTATGGTTTTAACCTTACATTTTCGTAAGTGCACAATTAGCTCTTTTATTAATTTATCGGGTAGAATATAAAGTTCATATTTTCTCCGAAATATTATATATGAATACAAATAATTGTTTTTTCCGTCAAGGAGAATAAAAATTGTAAATCAAGAGGAAATAAAAACAAATTCGATGTACAAACTATAGGGGCTGCCTTCGGCCGCCAACCCCACCGGAGGCTACGCCCCCTGGACCCCTGGCGCGCGTAGCTCGCTTCGCTCGTCGCATGATTGACCGTGTTCGGTCCGCTCAGAGTGACATAAGTTTATGAATTTGATATATTCAATTCACATTTACTCCGTACCCATCCACCCAATTCCATTGATAATATATATGAAGCTGACGAAATAATGTATTAATTATATTTCTATTTCCATATAGATTAATGTGCTTCTTTTTATATGTTTGTATTATAAAACTGAAAATGAACATTTTCAAAACTTCTCCCCTTCACCGTAGGCTGGACGAAAATATTGCCTTAAGGTGGTTCTAAAGTAGAGCAGTTACCGATCTAACCTCAAAACGGGAAAATTATAAATAAAAAGGGATTGAAACATTTTTTCAAAATTCGGGCTTTGGCGGGTGATTCTACATGTCATAATGCCATCACCAACAAAATATCTATGACATTGATTCCCAATGAAAAGAGGAAAATTCGAAATAAATTATTTTCTCTTATCAGCAGCAAAAAAGTTTATTTCGGATAATTCTCGTTTAATTTTGAACTAAATTTCAGCGATATTTTTTTTAGAATTGTATATTATGTTATGTAGAATCACCCTTCCAAAGCCCAAATGTTGAAAAAATGTTTCAATCACTTTTTATGTTTTTTTAACAATTAATTGGGCTGTGCAAGTATGTGACGGATTTATTGGTTGAGAAAATTCACGCATATTCTATAAATAAAAGTAAACTACATATA
>JAPYZR010003382.1:0-14333 GCA_030522945.1 Trichopria nigra
TAACCACAAATCAATTTAATAATAAAAATGTATAACTAAGCAATGTATTAGCCTTGGGGCCCTTGTGCCCATGGCTTAATAAATCCATCAAATCAAATCAAAATCTCTCTCTTGTTCAGAATTTTTTACATTCAACCTTCTCCAGTTTCCCATGACCCTCTTTCCTCTTTACACATCTCTGTTTTTGATGTTTTAAAACTTTCCATCGAGAGTTCCAACGAGCTCGTCTTCCCTTTTATTTATTCAAACCTGGCAGAGTCGAGTGAACGGAAATCGGTAACACATATCTCGATAAAAGCCCATGTCCTTTTTTTCCTCAGATTGAACAAGTTAGTTTTAACATTTCAGACAAATGTTTGTATTTGTCAATGACTATTTTTCGAGTTTATAATTAATTCGTTTTACAGGATAAGTAACCTTTTACAACGTATAAGCAAATAATCTTGTCGTTGAAATTATCGCGAGAAACATGCTTTCAAAATAAATTCTATATTATGTTCAATGGGCAAAGCAGGTCTTCATGTATAAGTATGACTTTCCCGTAGTATTAAATCTAAAAAATAATTTTCCTACGGGTTTCAGGCCAAAAAATTTAATTAAAAAAAATTATTCAACCTTTTCGCCCCTAAATATTATGTATCCCATAAAATAATTCATAAAAATGTTAACACAATTTATTTTCTGCCAGTTTTTTATAGGCGTAAATGTTAAATTATTTTATTGAGAACAGTGAACTGATGATAAAATTTACATTCGTCTAAATAATAACAAAAAATTCGTAAAAATCCAGCCTTTCTCAAAAAAATTGTTTTTGGCTTATCAATTTTTGCCGTATAACATTTTTTTTATTACATAACCCCCATAAAATTATTTTTCATTCATAATATTACTTTTATATGATGACCTACTTACACTAAAAATATTATCCAAATTCGGACAGGGGCAGCTCATATATATGCTTATCATGCTATATGCCCTTTCTCTTAATAGTATTAGTTATAATAAAGTAAGCCTTATTACAAACATTTTGTTATTTATTCGTTTTTATTTCGTGTACGACGTTCTAAAGTGCTGTTTTTACCTGCAAAAGAATTTTTTATTCCTGTTCAATCTTTTACGCAATGTTATGATGAACCGAGGGTAAATTTTGTATGAGGCATAGGCTCCCATGGTACTGTTTACGCGTGCACTCTTAGGGCTCATAAAATTTGTATTCTGAAACCTTCGCAACACGGAGAAAAAAGATCGCGGATAATAACAAATGAAAATGTATTTCGACGAGAAAGTACGATCTTTGATATAATGAGGAAACATCTATGAAATTATTATGATTCAAATGAAACGAGCGCGCGCGAATAATTTTCTTAATGACGATCTAATTTATTTAGATTATAATTATAAGGTAGACAGTAATTTTTTATTAAAGGGTGTTTTTAGTTTATTAAGAAATATTTCATAAATAATAAAAATAATTAAAAAATCAAATGAGAAAAGCAGTTTTCATTTTAAAAGTGAGTTTCCTTAATAACATCAAAAAGTTCATTGAAACTTATTTCATTAATTTCATATCAGTTCTAGTGATTTTTCGAAGCATAATTTTTGAAAGGTCGTGATTATGATGACTATTTAATGTCAAACGTCCACGTGTTAGCCATACAAAATTATCTGGTGATTTAAAAGCGGAAGAAATATGTTACCTCCAAATTTATAAAATTGCTGCAACGAACTTCCTCACAAATTCATCAACCGATTGTTCCTGATAGAAGTCAATATTAAATTTGTTCTTTTCTGGAATTGCATCATACCTGGACCGCAAACAAATTACGCACTCGCCGAGGGCAGTGCCATGTTAAATACGAATAAAAATTAGAAATTACACAGCGAACTGAAACCCGCGGCAATGACCGAAATAAAGCCACGAGATTGCCATCGTATGAGACTTTTCGCCGGTTATTCGAACGTAATAATGCGAATTTTTAACCGCCTATAGGTACGCGACGTGTACACGCCGAAGGCAATATACAGAAAAGGGTGGGAGAGAGTGGCCCCTGCGAGCTATCGCACAACTTTTTAAATTTCCGGTCGCGGATTGCTTCCATCCACCTATACACGGCACGCTTCACCCGAGTCGTTCCCTCGTGCTTATTTTTTTTTTTTCGTAGAACAATAATGTGGACTATCGCCACGCAAGTGACGTCAATGGTTCTGCAACGCGATTCAAACGCACCGTGTGCCAATTGAAATGGTAGATGAAGGCTAAAAACGTTGTACTCGTTATTGTAATCGTGCTGCATGATCATTGATTAAAATAGTTTTTTTTTTCGATCGCTTCATGACCACTATAAGCTTGATTAATGTATCGTTGACTATTGTACCATTTAAAGCTTCAAAAGTAGAGCATCAGTTTTTCATGCAACGTATTTTCTTTTATGTGTTTCTATTTTGGCATCTTCTTTCGAAATAAATGAATGCGCATGATAACTTTGTAAACTCTACTAGCAACTTGATAATTCACAATTCATGCGGTACTTTTTTACTTCAATCTTCGTGCACGTGATCCGCAGGTGCATTACGTTCCGCGGCATTTTTAACGAGCACTTTTCCTTCATATTTGTCTTCTAAAAAAAGGGACGCGAAAGGGAAAAAACAACGAAATCGCAAAGGGCAGAAGTGCAGGAAATGTAGGATGAGAAGCGAGAAGCAAAGAGTGCTACGCTATGCTAATTCCAGGACGTTATGGCGCGCATAAAACATAAAACTCCTTCGCGCGTTCCCTCTTCTGTTACCGAGTCACTACTGCTCCTCTCGCTCGCCCGCCGTCGGCTCGTCCGTAATACGAAACGCATAAGAATGCATCAGAATCGTAATCGTACTCGGAATGCAAATCTTAAAAAGTGGCCACCTCTCCAGAACAATTATCTTCGCCGTGATAACTGAATAATATTCATAAAGCGCATTGTTCCTATCCCCTGGTGGCTCTATGTTGCTTCGACCTCTCGACCCATCACAATGCTGTTGACAACTGCATTACCGCAGTGAAAGAAGACAATTTTTATGTTCTTCCATTTCCTATTCAGGTTGCGTCCAATTGGAGAAGTTCATATATACTTTTGAATTATAACCGTACTTCTACTGTCTCGGCGTTAAGTTGGACACTGGATTCGTCAATTGATGACATGAAATTGATCTACCAGCTGAGGATAGAAACTGCCGGTTTATTAAAAAATGTCTATAGATTTAACGTTAGTCGTTAAGATTCAGTCGTCACTTTTAATTTAGAAACTAATCATCAGACTTCTAAAGCCTCAATAACGTTGATAAAAAGACTTAAATCCCAAATAATTGATTGCTCATATCATATTAGATTCCACATTCGCATTGGAAAAACTATTGTTGGGAGAACACTTATTGCAATAGTTGCCAAATAATTTATCAACCATTGTGTACTATTATATCGATCAACGTGTTCATTATTTATACTAGTAAATTAAGGGGATGTTATTTTTAACATTTCTCTTTTAACAACTATCCTCCAAAAAAATGTAATATGTAACATTATGAATCGACATGGGGAGGAAAGAGGGAAAAAGGGATTGAGAAATTCAGCTTACTATCGATCAAACGGCTTTTATTATCGATGAATGCGGAGGAACGAGGAGGTGGATGTATACTTGATGATCGAGTGTTACTGCAGAATGAAAAGATAGAACTTACCTATTATTTACATTCGTTCATAAAGTATACAAGTACATTTAGTTAATTTGAGAAATGTATCGATCTTCTCAATTATTAGACATTTTAAATTTTCTGGAGAAAAAAACCAGAAAAGATCTTCAGGATAATTTTCTAAGAATGAAACCAACCGTCATTTCGAAAAAAAAAAACCATGTTGATGATCTATAAACCTTATAGTTCTAGGAAGCACCTTGAATTGGACAGATTTGAGTGGGATTTGAAATATGGGTGGTCCAAAAAAGAAAAAAAAATGAATTAACTACATTGTATTATTGTCTTCGAAATGATGAATCCTTTTTTCTTCTCGTTTTTAGTGTAAAAAAAATTTTTTTTTTTTATTCTTTACCGATTGGTGGACCCAAATTACATATTATTATCCTTAAGAATTGAATAAAGTATTATAATGATAAAATCGTCCTTCATTCCGAAACTACTATATTTTTTATTAATATTAATGAAATCATAAAACTGCGTTGATACATTGAATAATCAATTTTAATTCTAAAAAATTGTTGAACGAAATTAATAATTCTCAAATATTATCAGAAATATTTAAGCACTTACATCGACTGTTTTATTATTACTATCAGTGTTTCAGTACTTATTGCTAAATCCAATTGTTAGAATAACGAATAAAATAACGAATCAAATTCTTCCAATGCCTACCTAGGCCCATCTCAAATATGTAAATGAAGATTTTTATTCCGGTACCTACTTTTTTACGGTTAAGCTTTTCAGGACTGCGCGCGCTGTAGTAAAGTAAAGTAAACGAATATGAGAATGAATTTCCTCATTAGTGTATGGCCAAATTTTAACAGGGTGTCGGCAAGGTTTGCAATATTCGAGTTCATTTGAATCAGTTAATTCTCTTTATGTCTATTATTGTAATATTCTCTGCGGTTTTTGCGTATGTAATTTGGACGAAGCATCAACTATTATATTTTAGGTAATAAATTTAGTGTCGCGTTTACTTCATAATGCAGTAATGCCTCCAGTTCCATTTTTACGTAAAATTCGTAAAATAGAAATAAAATATTGTATATTTACATGAATATTTTCACTCTTGTTTAAATGCTCTTATCGTAATAATGTAAATACTATATGTACAATTCAAAGAATACTATAGTAATAATTTATTCGCGTGATATCCTATAGTATCTTTTATTTTATACACGCTTTCTGCAAAAAAAAAAAAGAAATATTAATTCACTCTACAATTATTCCAGATATACGTGCAAAGTTACCGGTTGAAAGATTTAACATAAAACATGTTCTTGAAATATTTCGAAACATAGAATCAGTTATTACGATTCCATTCCGGTAATTGAGTCCTTTCACGTATATTCCATCTGTGCGTAATTAATTTAGTACAGACTCGAAGTCTGCTCTTCTTACACGTTGCTGGAAAATGTGTGAATTGCCGCTGAATCATCAGTCTGTTTTTCTAACGGAAGTGAAAAGTGGCACCAGCCAATTTCATCTGAAAATAAGACGGCACGATTAAATGGCAGGGTATAGAATTACAACACATATATTTTGTTTTCATTTTAAACAATTCCCTGGGTAATTTATACGTGATCCATATACTGATGAAAGTAACAGTGTTGAAGAAATATTAGAAAATTGACATAGTTTTTTGGTCAATTAATATCTTTGAATCGATAAGAAATTTTTCACTTACAAAAATCTTGATTAACATTTTCATCGATTAAATGAAAGCGTACCCTTTCCATAGTCTTGATACTTTTTCAAGGGTTTTTCTACGATGTTCAATTTACTTCATTATCTCTTTTGGTCTTATGAAATCTATGATATTCTTAAAGATAGAAAATGGAAAATATCGTTTTAATTTAACATCAAATTTCTTTTTTCAATAATGGCAAAATTTGGTTTTATCAGAATATATGATCAGATCGGATGAAACCAAGTGCGCCTTTTTCTAGAAGAGAGACAATCTTGTACAGCACCCACCAAAAACTTCTCTGAATCCTACATTCCTTCAGCCATATCTAGGGGTACAGGCGCGTTATAAGAGTCGTATTTTGGTACCGACGGTGAGGTCGCTTCATTTAATTAAACAAAGCGTAATCTTGATGTTTTGACTTGAAAGGGCACCCGTTTAATTACGAGACTCTTTCGGCAAACTCTGCATTTGGAGGAAGTCTGCGACACTCTAATTGGGTTAAGTGCCCCACGTCGAGGCCGGCAAACGAAAATACAAACGAGGTAATGTACGTGCGATGTTTCAGTCCTTTATTATTTCACTCGTTCCTGATCATATTCATTTCATGTAATATACGAATGGGTCTTCCGCGGCAATATTTGATTGAATGCTTCATACGAGAGAAACAGTATTTTGGAATAAATAATAGACCTTTTGTTTTTTATATACATTTTACGAATACTTATACGCACGTTGGTATACAGTCATCGCTAAAACATCAACTATCGCGGGAGCGATAAAATGCAGAAAAGTCCATAGACACATGCCAGAAAAAGCATTAGCACGCGCTAAATATACTAGGAAAAAGCCAAGGCTGTGAAAATTCAGAAGCAACGATGGAAAATGATGAAACAACTTGACAAATCAGAAATAAGAATCCTGCGTAAAAAATAATTGTTACCTCTGACGCGAACACGAGAAAATTCTGTACTCAACGAATTTCGATAGACAATAAAGCAGCAAATGCAGTTTCTCTAACGCGTTTAAGGGAAGCATCAACTGAATGTCCTCGTAAAAGAATTCGTCTCGGTATCGCAAATTGTACTGACATCGATGTAAAAGTAAAACCGGACGGGATTTACGCGAACGGCTCCAGGTCCCGCTCATCGGTTTAAGTGCAGTCCTGGATTTGGTCGCGTTGTTAATGGGAGCCGCGATAAAAATCGCATTAACTCGGAAAGGGCTTTGCTCTACATTAATCCAGTAAAAAAATAAACCTCGTAGACTACCTGAAAAGTTCTAATCAACTACACTAAAATTTTCAGGTAAAGTCGCGTAACCACAAGCTTTTGTAAATTGTCAATCGTCGGTAATGGATGTCGTGTTCCAACTTTCCCGAGGAGTTGGATAGCATCGGTACGAGTATTACGTCGTTTTCTTATCTTCAAATTACTTATCGTATTAGATGATACTGAACAAGGACTTTATAATTGGCTTAAGGGTATGAGATTGCCATGTTCTTGGGAACATGAACAATTTCCATCGGTAAAGTCCTGTTTCTGGATTCCGCATTTTTGCATTTTAAAATGAAAATGTCGAAAGATTAAATTACGCAGATATTCTGAGAATGGAAACGATATCTCTGAAAATCGACAAAAAGAATTTGGCTTTATGGAAATTATATTTTAGTAGAAAAATAAAGAACGTGGTTTTAAATTAACATTCTCTAAAATTTGTATCTTATACATATATATTTGTAAAATGCTATTTTTCGTTAAACATCATTTTTTAAAGCGATTTACTACATAATTTCGTTTCTTTGTTTCAGGTATGCACTGACTGTTATCTATTTACCAACGCGAATCAGGTAATATCAATACAATAAACAACGACTATACATAGGGAACAAATGTGGAGTTACGAGGGATTAAATATGTCATCCTGTGGTGGGCACTAAATGGTTGTATATGTTTAAGACAGTGCAAAAGAAAATAAAAATAAGAACGACATGGCTAATAAATTGGTGATTTTCCCTGTTTTTATCAAAAGGTAGATCAAAAGATAACATAGGATAATGGATGTAAATGCAATCGAAAAGAATGTAAAATATTATATCAAAGCAAAATTAATTTTACTTTTGATCTTTATATGTAGCTCTTGATGTCAATCAACGGGAAGAAAACAATCCCTAAAAATATCTTCATTTATTATACATTAATCAAACACTCCGTTCTAAAATGTACACAATGCAATCATACAAATTATATGCTGCGGCAATTCTTTCGTCAATTCAATCTCGAAAATTATTCTACCGTCGTAATCGTGAAACGTAACCAACGGTGAAATTATAAACTTCCAATTCAAAGAATAACAATAATTTTTTAAGTGATCCTGGGCATGTAACTTAAATTATACTCACATTGATTGATTCGCGCACATATACGGGTTCACCGTACCTCACCTCTTTTCTGTTTTTAGTATTGGTCAAATTAGGAAGGTGGACTTGAAAGATCGACCAAGTTACTAGAAACAGTAGCCATCATGTGATTAAGTAAATTTTGCCATATTCCTTACAGTCAAAATTGCGGCACACAGTTCAGTATACACCGTATAGTAGCGATCTACTATAGTAATGTTTAATATTATGAAGAATACCCCGTTTAATGCATTTCGATTGAAATACAGTTTTCCTTTCTTTTTATTAAACAATTCGTGTCAAGATCAGATTAATTGTAGGAACCCGGATGATACAATCATCTTTGTTGCACGTCACTGGGTACAATAGATGTCCACTGTACGTCTAGTTAGCCCAGACAAGAGTTGTCCATCGGAGGTCAATTGTGTACGTATAATGGCCGTACATTGGACGAATAATGGGCGTCTAGACCGTGGACGAATGGAAGAAACTTGGATGAATCGTGGCCATCAAATGGGCGTCCATCGAAATAGTACCTAATTATGAAAGAGTAATCTTGGTATTTAATATTAGCCCATTGTCGTCTAAATTATTAAAATAACAAAGTATACATAATTGTATATTTTATTCTAATAAAGACTTCGTTAGCGGATGTTGAATCAAACGTTTGAGCTACCACGTATCATCAGTTTATTCACGATCCATCCTTCGCAATAAAACTAAGGCCAACCCCATTTGTAACGCGGCCATGAAATCCATAACGTCCGCAGCTTAAGATCCCATTGCTCCATTAATGCTGGGACAATGCCGGCATAGAAATCGTAAATTCGAACTACCCTGCCGTGGCTTTCCTATGATCATTCCTATACATATATGTTTATTCCGTCTCTTCGCAAAATCGTAAAGCCTTTATAAATCGACACAGCTCACGTTACTTCGTGGGAAAGCGTGCGATATGCGTTGCTCTAGAATATATGCAGACAGGTATGCCAAGGCGTCGTGAATCGTGGAATGGCGTCGATTAAAACATTATGCCGATAAAGTGGTCTGAACGAGAAAATTATGCTTCGCGACGATGTGACGTCCCACATAAGCGCGTATGCGTTTGGTGCACGCCACGTCATAAACAATTCTGGTCTTGTAATAACGCCAGCTGCGAGACGACAACTTACTGATATTCTAAGTAGTCGAGATCCTCGGGCCCGAGGGTGGATTTTATCTAAAGGTGGTTCACGAATCTGGTTTTGAAATCGACGACGGCTTTTCTTGGAGAGCTCCGTGAAACACTTAATAATATTATAACTGTTTGAGTTATTTAGAGGTGTTGGGTTTTACAGTGAGATTGCAAAAAAATACGGTTCAATTTATTTTCCTGTGAAAAATTCTTTCTTTCCGCGTTGTTAGGTCCCGATGATTTATGTGCGATGTGATGATAGTTTTCCAGTGTGTGTACAAAGTGACTCTGGACTACTTGTGGGATATAGCGTATTAAATTATTCATTTTCTGAAGTATTTATAGTTTTAGTTTTTATTCATATAGGCTACGTTTCCTTCTTGCCCATGAATTAGGTCAGGTAATAAATTAACGACAAAACTTACGGAAAAATGTATTTTGAATGATTAATTGGTTTTGGGTGAACCTGCAAAGAATGTTTCAACAAAATAAATTGTTACGCCTATTTGGTATGTTGTCGCATGTTCGTACGTGCGTGCGTTTTTACAATATGTCGTGTGTTTATACGACTTTATAATTTCGTATAAAGCTGATAATATGAGATTTTGTAGCTTGGTGGAAATATTATTTTTAATGAAACACTATAAACGTGTTACAGAGGTGTATTAATATCGATGAGACATTCTCCGCCTAATAAGTTTAAACGTTAAAACAAAATTGATAAAATACTTTATGAAGATATACTAATTTTCGTACAATGTGTTAAACTTACAATATAAGGTGAGGTAACCACGCTGTGAGTTTAAAAATTTTACGACACATTATATCAATTTGAAATGATTGAAATCATTTTAACTACAGTAGACGTCTGATTTTGATAATTGCAAATCTGCATCAAATTTAAATACTCCTCAATTAACCGGATGTGAAAGGGCATATTGAAGTAAAATTTACGTAATTTTTCTGGATTACCGGTGTACAGATTGCGGATTCGGTAGAGTGTCGAGAAGTAAGCGAGGAGAGTGAGAGATAGGAAAAAGCTCGAGCTTGCAATATTCACTACAGACAACGCAGGAATGCGAGGTACGTAAAGCTCGAGGTGCGTCAGTCACGGATTAGCGAACTCCTAGCACCAGATCAATGTGTCACACGAATCATGATTGGTCGTGAACAAGCGTTCGTTTTAATTCCGTGAATGAGTTGAATGGGCTACGACATTCCTCCGAGAATCGGAATAGTGTATTACGTTTATTTATGGATAAAAATCGTACCGTACGCCGAATAGTCCGGCAAAATATTCTGATTCATGTAATCGGATCAGCCGTTTCTACCTATTAAGTTCGCGAAGTTTAACGGATCTAGCTGTTATTCAGGTCTTGAATTTATAACTATAGCAGGGATCATTTTTATCCGGGGGAAACTGCGACGAGATAGGCGGTACGTAAAAAAAATGTCGTTTGAAGCTTTATTAGAATATTACCGATATTTGATGTCACGTTTATTATTGAACCACTGTTTGCATGTCAAATTTGTGTATATATACTCATTTAATGTATTCGGTACGAAAATATGCCCTTTGAAGGAATAATAACATAACGGACCGACTAGGGAATGCCGGTGGAAGTACGAGTGTAAACACATACCATGCAACTCCCATTACTCGATATATTAATACCTTCGAGTATTCCTCGATCTATTTTCCTGGAGTTTGTATAAAGTTACTCGCAACGCGATTATTATGCAAATACGAGCGAAACGAAATAGCACTTCTATTCTCAGATAGCACTTTAATTATCTCACGGGCATTTCGTGAGAAGTACATTAAGACGTCTCTTCTCTGTAATTCAGTAACCGAATCGGTACCGATTCCACTGAATCGAGGTCTAAAATTAGAGCATTCGTTGGTTACCATTCGCTCATCGTTGGCTAATGGAAACGCTGCCACGTGGGAATTTCCCGCAATCTGGCGGGTCCGAAATCCCGGTAATTTTGGTTAAATATCTGCAAGACATCCGAAATTAACGAACCGCACTTTACTTAATCATGTATGAAATCTCACACCGCATGTTTGTGGTACCATATGTGGTACAGTACATGTATGGGCTACTACTAAATTTATACATACTACGCGGTCGTGGAACTTTAATCGATCTTGAATATGATCTTGAATATCTCCCGCAGCGAACTTTGAAACTTTTTTGCATATTTTGGTTTCGTACGTTCTACTCGATGATTTTTGTCATAAATCTGAAGAATCCTCCGACAATTTTGCATAAGAAGAAGTGATCCTAGATGATTCTAGACTTGAGAAAGTAAGATTCTGTAAGAGTTTTTGTAATATATATGTGAAGGAAATCATTAAAGGGACCATAAACATATACTCTACGTTTATCCAAATTTGTTGGTGACAATGAGGCGAGAGTGTACCTGGGAGGGAAAGTACGCGGACATACGACGTCCAGACTCCGTAAAACATTTCTTTTATTAGTCCCCTTGGTCGTAAACGCGCTAATTGCGACTTTCATTTATCCCGGAGTTTTTACGAGGCTTTTCGAGTTTTGCGACCTGCAGTAGCGCAGCACGACCACAACCACGTCGACGTCAAATATAAATCTCAAATTACCGACAAGGAATTCATCCTTGCAAATTTAAAGCCGCGAGCAGGAGAGTGCGGAAGTTCACTTATGAACCGCGTAAAATAAACAAACTGAAAAGTGCAATAGGGAGATCTAGGGCTCCTAACGAAGTAACTATTCGTGACCACGCATTCTCCAAATCCTTTTACCATTTAAAATTGACTCCCTGGTCGTAATTAATAATTAAGGGGAAAGTTTCGCTCCGCGAAACCGATGTTCCCTTCGTCGAAAGACTTTCATCGCGGAAGGAACTTTGCGGTACGTGCCTCTATAAAAATTCAGTAGTCACGTATAATCTGCGAGTCCAGGACACTTGTTCATCTTCGTATTTATTCTCTTATTCTCCTTATTGCACGTAGTTCCCTTATTTTTTACTTCCATGCTCTTTTGTATCAAGTCATATATATATCATCCCTAAGTATGTCTGCTATACATAGATTAGACGAAAGCTTTCCATTAATGCAGCTTTTAATATCAGCATTTGTTATATGTTTAACAGATATTCATATACGTTTAGTTGAAAACTATAACAGTTTCAATAAAATTTTTGTGAATTGTGGTCGAAAGCAACATACATTGTTAAGTTTTTCAGATGGTATAGATTGGAAGCATTTTATGCAAATGAAAACTCGAAAAGATCGAGCAGATGAACCGATTTCCATGTTTTGCTTAGAAGAGCTGATGAATCTGATTGTTTCAAAGTGCTAAAAGCAATTAGTAACTTTTCTTCATTCTAGATGGATTGGTTTTCAAGCCTCTTACGTGCAGTCGTGTGGAATAACTATATATTAGAATCAATGTGAATCTTCAGATAGGCATACATCGAATATTGCACTGGGTAAAATAACCATATTATTTGTAATAAGCCAAGTACCGAAAATAAATGGTCCACCATCTAATATTAAAAACGTCTTTTCAATATTTCATTTCGTTTCCATTATTAGAGTTTCTCTCAAATCCATTTGGTAAATATATATATATTAATGAAAGATGTCGCAGAGCGTGGAATCGGTTTTTACTCCCATACGAAAGTCCTTTCTATCCCGTTGGGTCAAATCGTTATAACATCAAGATGATAACAAGGCGCTCAGTAGCTGATGGAATCCGCGGACCAGAATATAAGGTAAGACCATAAGACCACCGCGAATAAGGGAACGTGAATAGGAAGGTAGGAAAGGAGTCGGGGAAGAAACAATCATCCTTCAGGTCAAAAGCTCCGCAAAGGCGTATATACGCAAACGGCCGCCGGCAGCATGGAAGGGGGGATTGCGGGAAATCTTCGGACAAAAATGCCGTGGCGCAATTGTGACCCAAATAACAGTCTTGGAAGCTTTCTCGTGCGGCGCGAGCCTCTGCTTTTCTCGACTGCGAAGCGCAGCCGGGACGAAGTTTCGCGGGGAGCTTTCGTTCTCGACTCCGCCTGCCCACCAATCGGGACAACCAGCCCTGCCAGAGTCCCCTGAACGGCCGGCCAATATGCCACGACCATAGACGCGCAGCCTCCAAGGTGGACCAATCGTGCGCCATAGAAAAAGCTACGGTCACGCGTCAAGCTCCGTAGGTGGTTGAAAAGTATCGAAAGCTCGACCGCTAGCAAAAACGGCAGTGCGGCCCGCGTGCGCGCCCGATGCGCTTTCGTCCCGTTCAGGGGCTTTGCCGCTCTTAATTCCTCCATGGGGACGTGTTCCAGGAGATAATGACGATGAGAGTAGAAGTAGTGAGCTGCTACTACTACTCAAATGGAAAGTAGTTTTAGCAATTAAGCAAAACTGGTGCAGTACCCACATCACGAAATAAAGAAGGGAATGCACATTTGCAGGGATTTTGCGAAAGCTAGATTTCAAAATATTTTACGAATTTGCTCGTATAATGATGAATAAAGAATTAGGGCTTTGACAACATTGCTTTATACGTGGGTACAGGTTCGTATTTTTTAATTGCCTTACAAAAAACGTGCGACAAAAAGGACAAATTTTATACACGAGTAAAGTTATGAGTTCATAAGTAAGTCCTCTTTGCATTGTAAGTTTTCAATTGGAGGGGGCAATATATAATTTATCTAGTTTTCAAAAAAATGTTATCAAAAATAAAATTCATAAAATAGCTAAATATCATGTCTAATTAAATTTACGTTATTGATGAATATCCAATTCAATTTAACACTAACCCAAATATCTATCAAGGCATAAACAACAATAATAACTGTCATTATTCAAAAGGGGATTATACCGTAAGGCGACGATTCACAATAAACAAAATAATCTGTGTTTGTGTCACACATTCATACAGCCACCATATACAGTCAATTTGAATTGTTATGAATCGTTGTTGGCTCTTCACGCAAGTGCTATTCGTAATATGTAAACAATTTCACCGACTGTAATTGCTGGGGCGTCACTTGTTGTTTTTCTCAACGAAGTATATGCAATAACACCTGGTTCCAACCGTCAAAGACTTCGGGTAATTTCGCCGCGTATAGAGATGTTCGCCGGAGACTCCCGAAAGCAAATGAACCATGATAAAATTTTCCTTTTGGCCCCTCTTAGCAATGTATTTTTATTTCCATATTTTAGGTGGATTGTCGGCTCTCAGAGTATAATTATTGCCATTCCTTACGGAAATGTACACCAAAAAATATTGTTCGGGGTCCGAAATGACACCCAAGTCGGTGTAAACACTAAAAAAATTGGGGTTTACACCCAATTCGGT
>JAPYZR010003383.1:8122-27231 GCA_030522945.1 Trichopria nigra
GAGAGAGAGAGAGAGAGAGGCGCGGCCTCCGCCGATATTATTGTTGCATGGGAAAGAGGGAATTCGATATAGACAGAGGTGGGAAAAAGCGGACTTTCTTACCTCGGCACGCGTCGCCTTCTTTGGCGTTTCACCCACAACGGTCTCTCTTTTTCTCTCCCTATATAATGAAGTAAAGGAGCACTATGGCACCTCGCACTCACTGCTGTCTCACACGCGGGTGTTTCGTCGGCATTTTCGAGATCCTGTCGCTTTTCCGCGGCACTTTTCCGCCGTCACTACTGTCGGACTATATCGAAACTCGCACTTTCGTCGCGCCCTCCCGTGTGCCTGTCGAAAATCGCCGTCTTTTCTCAGTCCACGCGTATAGAGCAAAACAAGACTCTGCGCAGTGGCCGACTGCGCATCTTCCGGGCCATGTTTTCCCACGTACGGCGCGGGGATGTGCGTATATACGTGCGAAAGAGAGAAACAGACTTACTGTAAAGGGAGCGGCGGGACGGCAGTGCGAGAGAGTCGAGAGACGTTGTTGTGAGCGCGTTCGGCCTCGTTGCGTCCGTCCAGCACGGGGAGATTCGTATTTCTACGTATACACACATACACATACATATACGTGTGTACGAATGTGTGTATTATATGTATGTATGCATGTATATCGCGGGCGGCGGGAGCACCACGACGATTTTCGAGGTTGCAGCTTTTCTTCTTCCGTCTGCGCGCCGCACCGCGCCGAGGCCGGCAATGTTTTGTTTTTGTTTTTTATTTTGGCGTGCTCAAGCGAGGGGCGGCTGCTTATAATATATATATATATATATATATGTATGTATAGAGCGAGATATCGCGGATCGTTCGAAAGCGGACGTTCGCTAAACGAGCGTCGTGCCAGACTGACGTGACCGGTGCCCCGGTTCCTCGTCGTGAGTCCAGTGTTGTCGTTTCGAGAAAAATTCCGGCGCTTCGACCCCCAGCGAGACGTACGGGCCATCTGGCGGTAAGGTATAAGAGCACCTAGGGCGGAATACAGCGGCACGCCGTCGGTAATGCAGAGAATGTTTACGCTCGACCACGTGGAGAGTGGAGTGCATATATGTATATAACAGCGGTTTCGATTGGCGCGTATATAAACTCGGGCGGGACCGGCGAGACGCGTCGAGATTCAGCCGGATTGTTCTCGACGTTGCCTCCGCGCAGCCTCGCAGCCTCGGACGCGTCGGAAGTATGTATGTACGTAGTTCGCGTGCTAACTATTATTTTGCTCCATATTTCACTGTCGATATAACATCGGGTCTTGGTAAAGATTTGTCGAATGGAGTACAATAATAATGTCTTGTCTCTTTTTTTACGTCTTCGATCTGGTCAGAAAAAGCTGTTGATAATTTATTCCCTTAAAAAATGAAAAAAATGAAGTGTGGAATATTTGGGAGTGTAAAGTTTTACAGTAAACTTCTAACCACTGATAGGCTCGCATTTTGGAATGTTGCGTTCCATTTTCAATTATTATATACTAAAATTATAGTAAACGTCAGAAGAATATTTAACAAGGATATAAGATACACAATTTTTTTGAAAGTTGCAACAGCTCATATAGGGGAAATAATGGTAAACCTGAAAAAATCGATCCAGATTTAAGAAAGTTGTACTACTTAACATTTTGGAGAACAGCTTGTCTCATTTTAATCGCCCCACCGGAATTTTGGGGAATCTAAGTCAGATAGAGAAAAATGATCCAAACAACAGTTGAAGGGGATGGATGGGGTCATCCGGTGGTACCAAGAAGCTTGACCTTGAACTCGATCTTCAAGGTCATTTCAAGGTCAAGGTGATTTTTTTAAATGCGAATACCTACTTTTGACCCCGGATTTGAAAAGAGCGGAAAATTTTACGTTCTTACGACTTAAAAAAATTGATCTACTTTATTCGTTTAATCATGTAGAATTAGTGTTTGTTAGCCCTTGCGGACTATAGAAATGCACTTACATGAGGGGCCGACTGTTGAATCAATGGCATACCAAATGTTCGAGGATGGCCCATCATCGAAATATACATTTAAACAGGCATTTAATAAAGGCCAATTAAAAATAAAACACTCTATCATGAAACTATATAACAATGACTTTCGAGTTTGATATTGTTTTTTGACTTTTTTTGACTGTAGACATGCGAAGAATCTCCCCATGGAATATTGTTAAACAGTTGTCGGGCACTTTGTATACGTTTATAATAATGCATTATCCGCCCCCACATCACCTATATTATTACTACCTATACTTTATTTATTATTTTCTTTTTTTTGTTCACTTCTCTATTTTACCTGAACGAATGAAACAACATCGTTTGCTAGTACGCACACCACACAGTGGTGTTGATAAGGGGAAACGTTAAATTAAAATAAGGGAGAGAGACGCCGTACTACTTGAACCGAAAAATTAGAATAATGGAGGTCCTACTACTACTGATAAGTAGTCACAGACCGGACACTTAAGTTTAAGTGAAACGTGACGTTCGCATTGGCTGACTTCGTGACTACACGAACTCGTAAAATCAAAATAAACTGTATACGAACAATATGTGGAAGTACAATATAATCTTTACTCGCATATATGTAGTAAGATTTATTTTTAATTTAAACATATGTCGTATTCTACATGTACATAAATGGCTGGTAACAGTAAAAAAAAAGTCGATAAAGGATATATATATTTCAGTACATTATGGAGCTTTACGTATTCTATTAAGAAATTCCTTAGACTTGAATCAGTGCGCTAAACAACGGGACACAAATGCCAATGTAACCAAACCAAGAGCCATGGACGTTGCGCAGACGGCTGCTAGTGTGTCTCTATTGTAGTTTGGGCAGAGCTCTTTGTCCATGCATCTCCTGTTGAGGCAAAAATGATGAAATTAGAACATTATTTATGAAATTATTAAATTACTTTAAGACGTGGGTCAAGTGGTCATTTTGAGGGTGCAATTTATATATAGTCATAGGAGAAGAGTAGTTGCCAGCATCATCTGTGGCAACTTGATTAACTGTCTATACCTTAACTGTAAGTATTGATGAGGAAATTACTGTATTTCAATTAAATTTTGTTCTGAAGAATATCAACTTTTCTCATTCTAAAGTCTTTCCTCGGTGATCCCCCCACCCCCCACCCCTCCCTCGACAGATTTAGTAAAATTTCCATAAAATTTTTATACATGATTTGCGATTTGCTTAGATTTTAGGTTGAACTAAATTTCAAGGTAAATTTAAAATATTGATTATTATTAAAAACATGCAGAATTGGTAAAACTATAAGGTCTAAATTAAATTCGAAATTTATATTTTCATTTTCAATGCAGCCGAAAAATCGACAAAACAAGATTCATTTCATTCCAATTGGAATTCAGTTGAATTCGCGCATAAGTCAAGCAGGCAAATTATTGGTTTTTAATTATGAATTTATTTTATTTATTACTTCCTTTCATTGCTTATTTGGTCACTTTTACGGCAACGTAATATATACAGTGTCATTATTCACATACTTTTATGCAAAAAAGTTCTTTAAAATAATAATTTTCTTCTTATATGAACCGTTAGTATTAATTTATTTCAAACTTTGTTTATGGCCATTACAGTTCATTACATTGATCTTATCTATATTAAGTATGACATAAATGTAAAACTTTTCTTACAAGCCCAATGTTTCGACCTTTTGTTGTCCTCATCAGAAATCAAGACATCAAAATATATAAAAATTCTTATATTTAAAAAACATGTCCGGTGAACCTTTTTTGTTGACTAAATAATGTCAGCAAATCGACGACCTTTATTGCTTAGCAATCGGATAGCGTGCATCAGATCGAGTTCCCGTAAAGAGCTTATTTGCTAAAAATTACAATTAACGAAGCATCATCGCTTTTATATATTATCCGAAAGTTATGGTACACTCTGAATATAAACAGTGCAAAAGGTCTGTTATTTTCAATATTACTTCTAACTATATATATATATATATTTTTACACTTTTATTAGTTGCTCATTAGTTGTTCTAATAAAATTCTGCAATTAAGTATATAGAATTATGGACGGCTTGATAATCAACACGTCATACAAATATTTTGTTTTTATTTCGTTATGATTGTTATTAATAAATTCGAAAGTCAGGTTAGACAAGAATTGCCGAACAATTAAGGAATACCACTATATTAAAAATGTCTAGACGCAATATTTGACCGTATTTTTCGAAAGATTTTTTTTTTATATCTTTCTTGGATCTGATTACTATCTGGATTTTCAGAAGTTGATAAATGTATATTCTAATTCAAGTTTATCGCCAAACTTAAAAATAGCGAGCGGTATCATAATCGTATCAATGTTTTCCAATTAATTAATAAGAAGCCTGAATAAAAAATAATTTCAAAGGGTGTACTTTCACCCCCATAAACTATCCTACTATTATTCATTTGAACGAGTATACGAAATACACTCTTTTAAAAGAGTACCTCAATTAACGAAATTTAGAGACTGGAACATCGACTGTCTTTAAATATTAATTGATATGAAATAACAGACGATTGCAAGCGTGAATTTTGCGAGATTATCGATAAGAAATAATTGAACTAATGAATTTGATCAATACATTGTATATCGTGCATACACGCGCCGATCAGCTGTTGAATGTGTTATTCTTTCATTTATTAAGAGATTCGAGTCTCAAAAGAGGCTTATGCAATCCGATTAAATTTATTTTTAAAAGTTAATTAGATCGCGATATTTAACGCTTCAACGATAAGGACACTCGAAAGTTATATAAAATATTTCCTTTTCATTTCGAAACACTTGATACGAATAAATGGATGATTTAATTAATTTAAATTTATTTGTTTGTTTACTATACAAAATGATAATAAATAAGATACACTGTTATTCTTTTGTCTAAATAATATACATAGGTAGTATAGTATTACTTCAACCCATATCGTTTATTATAGATCGAAGAATTTCAGACGGAATAAAACACTCATCGGATTTTCTAAATTGACCAATTACGAGTCAAGATATCTCCGATTCTCTGGATAAAATATCTATGTTTCCAGCGAAGATATAATGCCCCCATATATATATATATATATCTATATGCGAAAATCAACGATGAAAAAATAGTAAAGACATTATCGAATTTGACTGATATTGTGATTTTGATAAACTGTATTTATCATTCTTTCATTTTCACAACTCATCTCGATATGCATCTACCTATATAGTGATTGATAATAATCTGTTATTCGATAATACATAATGTATATTTCCTTGTATCGAAGTGAAGTGTATTCACTAGGATTTCACGTGCATTGGATTTAATCACAAATGTTAAAGGGGCAGGGGAGGGGGGCGGGCTTCTTCACGTGTTGCTAAATTCAATGCTTTTATCCAGTCTCGACCCAAAATATGATGGAAAAGTTTTCAAAAGTAATAACTATACACAATTCTTTCTATTTACAGAATTGACGAAACTTTTTAAAAGAGACGAATATTTGATAATTAAATTTCGTTAAATAATTAGCGGCACTAAACACTGAAAGATGTGATGTGCAGCCAAAGGCCGCAAAGGCGAAGCCGCTAGTTTCATTTGTAATTATACTGTTAATTATTGGAATTATGCACGGTTAATTAATTTGATTAATTATTTAAGTTAATTTAGAGTTAATGAACAAAAAACTTAACATAGTTAAATTAATAGTTGTTTAATTATAAACTAAATATAGTCTAAATAACAGCCGGGTTAATTAATGATTAATATATATGTTGAACGTTAAATATATAATTGTAGGTTATAAATATTAAATGGTACAGTTAAAAGTTGATAGCTTCAAAATACTCCAATTACAAGTTAAAAAGTTAAAGAAAATAGTAACTGAGTTAAGTTAAAAATTTACGACTTAAAATTAACTAAATTAAGTTAAAATGAATTTATTTTTAAATCTTCTAATTTAAATTTTATAACTAAGCACTGCCCTGCCCGGCCCTGGAAAGTAAATTCGATATTTCTTTATTAATATTTTATTTAATAATAATTAGATAAATGGTATTGAACATCACTGTATGGACTTGATAAAATTGTTTGAAACCTATCGTTGATTGAATACCAATCGATGTTATTATATTAGAGATATCGATCGATGGTATACAGCAGCTTCATGCTTCCAGATTTACTGTAAGCCTCTCATCTTCCACGAGGTATATAAGAACAAAAACTTTCTTATTTTTGTTTGTATAAAACGATGATGGCCCTATAGAAAAAGTATTACAATTGTGCGATCGATAATGTATTTTTCATGTATTTTCCAAGCATCAAACTCAAAGAAAATCCATATAATTAAAAGTATATGTACGAAAATGTCGAAAAAGTCGACTGATCCGGATTACTCGCGCGTCATTCATGTGAAACAAAAGTCCCGAGGAGTACATTCAGCTCGAGTTCCAGTGAAATCGCAAAAGAGTGAGTGAAAGCCGCTTACCACTTCTCAATGACAATAACCACAAGGCCCGTCACGACCTTATCCAAGAACGTCACGATCGAGTACACGAGGGCGCTGCTTTCAGTTCTGGGCCCGATAAGCTCCGCCGTTATGCTCAGAGCCGTGACCATGGTAATTGAACTTCCGGCCCCGATCAAGACAGCCACCGAGTATATTACCAGGGAACTACTTCCGGCGAATTCCGCAACCGCCGCGGACAACACGCCGATGAGGGTGCCCAGCAAATAACAGACCTGCAAACAGACGTTTGACAATGTCCAAAGATAATTATTGATAAATTATTATTCACGAATAACGCAACACACATTCCGCTCACGCCAACCGATTTGAAAACGATCTCAGCTATGCGCCCTCTCTTCACTCGCCTATATATAAGATGTCGTATCATCGGTAAATCAACAATCGTTGATTGGCTATTAATTAAAGTCAATCACTTCTCGGTTTGATCTAATTGAATTTATTAAAAAAGTTTATTATATCATACTCGGATATTAACTTTGAATTTATTTAATCTTAATTTTTTGCGGTAAATTTTAAATCTTTTTCCTTGCCGTTTACAGTTTCACAATTTTTACTATAATTTTTTTAACATTTCTATATTTGTTACTCTATTCCTCGGGCACCTATTCAAAGTGAGTATACGAAAGTCACAACATGCCCTGTTTTTTTTTTTTTTTATAAAATCTTGATATCTTCTGAACGGACATTGCCAATAAACTAATTGACGATCCTATAAAAAGTTAAAATTAAAAAGTATGAATGCAATTTTCGTAAAATGTTAAGTTAACCAAATTTAATGTGTTAATGTGGTGCGATAAATATCAAACTCACGCATTCCTTGTTACTTTGCGCACAATTCGGTGTACGTATTTGATTCTGTCTTGTTCTTAGAATTTGTTTCTTTCTAGCGATAATACGTTGACTAATTTAAATCACTACTAATAATAACATTCATATAACATTTGAGGTTGTTTCCTCGAGAAACTATGAATTATTGAAATGAAAATCCAAAGAACAAAAAAATGTTTAGAATTGATCAAAAAATACACTGGAATTCTTTAGAATATTTCGGGAATTTTTTTCAGTTTTCAAAAAATGTTAATAAAAAATTTTTCAAAAATACCTGAATAAATTACTAGTATATTCCGCCATGAATGCTGAACTTTTCACTCTTAATATTTGTTTGAAAAAGCTCATGATTTTTGACTTGGTTCGTCATGAAGAAAAATGTTTGTTATATTTTTTGTGTTTTTTGTTTTTAATCGTCACTTGGTGATTTATTACAAAATAGAAATGGATCATTCACCATCCACTACTATTTTGTAATAAATCATTTTGTGGATCATCATGTTGAATTTTTTAAGAAAACTTAAATGGCACAGGACTTGAAAATACTTTGTATTCAAAAAAGGATTGTATATTACCGGTTTTATATATAAATATAAATTTTTTAGATCGAATTTTTTTTCAGTCTGAAAAATCACAATATTTTACAAAAAATTATTTATAACTGTTTCTGTTCTGAAAAAGCATGCAATTTTAAGTCGGATATTATGCGGTGGACATTTCCTTTTTTTTTTGTAAAAATAAAACGAAAAAAAAAACAAAAAATTGGAAGAAAACTCAAGACATTTGGGAATAAAAGGATAAATTTATGCGTGCAATTTTTAAAATCATAAAATTATATAGTAAAATATTGGATTACTATATAACGTAAATTATACTCATAAACAAAGTCCATGCAGGGAACCACATGCAATTGCCAAAAAAATTACGAGTAAAAAATCGACGCTTTTTCTAGATCTGTCCACCACAATGCATCGACATTATTTATACCAATAGTTTAAATGTCCATAATTCTATGTATATAAAAAAGAGGGAACCCCCGTATTGCATATACGTATATATATATATATATATATAGTGCACGGCGCGGCGGCAGCGTTTAATCGCTTACTCGCGAGATGCGCCTATATTATATACAGCCTCGCGTTACTGGAATTCGGAATTAATTGTGCGTTGCTATAAATAGCCGAGCTTCGATTTAATTGGCTGCCCCTTGGTATATATACGTGGGCAGGTGTATAATTAATAGCGCGAGCGCATCATATCGTACCTTCGTGCCGCAGGAACGATTTATATATTTAAGGAGCAGCGCAGCGGCAAACGACGAGAGATATGAGGCCAGCGGCACCGTGGCCAAGGCCTGCTTGCCGCCGACGTCCGTTTCCTCTATGTACAGTGGCAGGTATACAGTGGCGAGGGTAATAAACAGTCTGCTGGCCACGTAGAGCAGTGCCACCCTCAGGAGCAGGCTGGTACCGAGCCAGCTTTTCCGGCGAGCTGGTGAGCCCCGTTGCCGTCCGCTGTTGCCGTTACCGCCGCTCGTACCGGCCACGGCATCTTCGGTGACGTCCAAGCTCGACTTTTCCCGGTACTTGTACACCTCCAGCAGACGAGCCTTCAGGAAAATGTGGAACAGCATCGTCGCCGTTACGCCCAGGCACGTCAGCACCAGCACGATATTCTGCGGGAATTGTCACGTTATTATAAGGAAAAGTGGGATAAGGAATTTATTAAAAGGTCAGAAAACGAATTGAAATAGATTAAAAATGAATCTCATTGAATACACTCGAATCCATTTTCATTCGTTTCTTGAGCTTTTAATGCACTTTCGTTCACTGGGATATACAGTGAACAATAAACGAAAACGTACTGAAATGAATTCAGCAGTATATAGAGAGATAAACTGGGGAATTCCTTCGCAAAGATGCGAACACATATAGGAATTGACAAATACGATTCGATGCATTAAAATTCATTAACATTATTTATATACTATAATGCCTACAAAATTTAGTGTCTACGCACGTACATTTCAATTCATCAATTACACTTACAATTTTGGATTAAAATGAATTGAACATTATTTTTAAATTCGAATGTATGGAAAAGCATTGAATTTAATTTATCAATATCATTCTCGAATATAAATGCATCGGCATTTATTGGAGTACAGAAGTGTGAATTAGCTTCGCAGTGAACCAAGTCCCATAATATTGAGTCGTTTGAATTAATTTTAATACCTATATATAGTTTCCTCGCGCTTTTAACATTTTTCTTTAATATAAAGAACCGCAGTACTCAATTATTGGCAAAAATCAGTTCTCGATATTAATTGGTAATTTTCCACTTGTTCATTGATTCAATAAAATTTAATGAGTATTTTGAAGTCTATTTCTCCAGAAACCAAACAAATCTGTATTTTAACGTGAAAATTGTTCAAAATTTCGTATTTTTATTGGTCAATTTTCGAAAAACGCAAAAAAATTTAATGGCATTCGGTCACTATAGTGTGGCCAATAGAAAAAATGTTTTTGTACCGCCCCCGTTATCGACTCCAAATCACTCCTAGAATAATAATATATAATACAATAACCCACCAAGAATTATTTCAAATTTTTATGTGTCCTTCCAGCAAAATCACAATATTTAACATTGGTTCATTTTAGTTTATCTGCTTTTGATTAACATAAGGTACATACATACCAGTTGGGATAATAAACCTTATTCTTTTAAGAATATTCAAAAATGATGGATCCAAGGCCCCGTCAAAACAAAATGTTTTCTTTCGATTTATTCGACCACGAGTAATATCTGACATGGTGGAATGACGACAGTCATTCTAAATTTCTTACGGTCAGATCGTGTAGGAAGCTATATATAGTGTACATATCATGCTCTTGAGGTTCGAAACAAGTATTGTGAACGATTTTCACCGCCAGTCGTCAAATTCAATAATTTGACCTAATAACTTACAATGTCGGTCGAAATAAAGAGAAAGACACTACAAATCAACTACAGTTACAGTTTGTGTAATATTCAATTGAAGCTGTAATCATTTTTGATCAATTTTTCACACGAATGATGAATGAAATTGTGCTTTCGAGGCTCTTCAATAATTCCGCATGCAATGTACGTCTTTATAGTTTCACATTGCATACGGAATGTAGGGGGAAGTTAATGATAGACGAGTATACATAATAATAATTCTCGAGTTTCTCAAGAGCTAAATTTTAATGATGCTGACTCGATAATTTATTTGACATCAGTATTTCGACTCTCTGTGTGTACCAGAAAATTGCCATGACAAATTTTCGTATTGGCTCTTTGCTCGCAACGAATGTATATTTGTTGTATTGTTTAATGTATTGTTGCAATAAATTGATTAATTTCTTTATGTCGATAAATGTTAATATCCTAGTAGTCAAACATTTCGAATAAAAAATTGAAAATAGTGCAATTTTATTTATTTATGAGTGCTTTTTAATTTTTATTGGTTTTATAATTCAAAATTTATTAGTTTCTTTTGTACAGCTCGGATACTATAACGTTTATTCCGTAACCAGAATCATATATTATTAGATATCGAACGTAAACAAATCATTTTGTGAACTCTATAAATTTCTTACAGTGAAGTTTCGCCCCACAAGGAGTGAGCATTGAGCCACATCTTTTTAGAGAATATAGTTTCGCTCTACAAGGGTGATATTAATTTCACTATTTCTTATAGGGTATAAATTCTCGAACTCACTCGAAATTCAGTAAAATCTCACTTAAGAAAATGTGAAATATTGTTCAATTTTCACTCTTTAAGCATGCAATTTAACTGTAACAAATTTAGACAGATATATTCCAATTAATGACCTCTGATATATTTTAAAATATCATACAATTGAAAGAAATATCTAAAGAAATAAGTAACATTACTCTTTACTCATTTTTTTATTTATCAAATGTCATACAAGGGTATCATTTTAGTTGGAGAATATAGTTCACCATTCAGCAGTGGAAAATGTTATAGTAGACTTAAGGATGGAACTACATGACAATAATGAACAATTTTTTTTTATGCGTGAATATCGAACGTTCCAAACAAATCATTAAATTCTGTACATGTTAAAGAAGCTGCGCGGGTGGTCTAAAATTGTTAAGTATTGTAAAGTCGGTAGGGGAATGATTTAAATCGAAATAGTAGTAAACAAGAACATAAATTAGAATCGTCGAAGGCATACCCGAAATTTGTATTCATCTGCAGGTCCTAATCGCACAACCGAGTCCTCGCTGGTAGGAAGGACGATCCACGTGACGACGAAGACAATCACAGCTGCGCCAACCTGAGCTGAATATCTTAAGATAAAATGATATAAATCTTCGACTGCATCACAAACTAAGCGCAGATATGTACTCAAACGTTCCGATGTATATTTTACGAATTGTAATATATACCGAATTCACGATTAACAACGACATACATGAATTCTATATTATATATATATATATCGGATAGTGAAATATCCAGGTATAATACGCAGTTATAACGTCCATGGTGTACGTTAATCACGTATGGATGAATTAAAATCAACTTTACCGACTGTTGAGTGTATGCTGATATTTAAATGTATTTTTAATATTTTACAATGTCAGAAATTTATGTAATAGTATATATTTGTGTTTTTATGTTTAAAAAGGATAAATATATAAAAAATTCAGATCTTATATATATATCCGGGGAAAATGGATCAGATATAATTATAATTATATTCATTAGAGTTACACACACAAGCCACAGGGTTGGAACTTACAACCATGCAAGTAATTCTAATGCATTAATCTCAGACAGTTTCCAACTAAAATGTAGGTCACCAAGTAGTGTGTGGTAACGTGTCGCTGTTATCTTCAATATACAGTATGATAAAAATTGAGGTATTCGGTTAAAAAATCATGTTCATCTTGATCTCATACTAACTCCTTCACTCAAAAGCAAACGCAGATATATGACCGTTGAATAGAGCTTTCAAAACCCCACAACTTTGGCTGGAAACAATTGTCTGAGAGACGTTTTGTTTTCAAAATATTTGATCGTTTCTAGGCTTTTCTAACAGGTTGTAAATTGTGTTATGCATCTAGTGTACCCGCATTAGATAATGCTAAATTGGAACTGAAATTGGCATGAGATGAGATTGGCGTTCGTCATTCAACTTCGAAGGCCAATTGCTATTACGAAAATTCGATTATAAATTTTGATTTTTTTCTTACTTTACTTATATCTGTGATTAAGCGCCCCAAAAGCTGATTATTATCAACAAATTTCGTGCATGACAATATGAGCTAAATTCTACCATAAAAATTATTTCTGAGCCAAAAAAATTTTTCTATATCAACAAGTACATCTTTCGATAGGAGAAAAAAGTATAGTAAATGCAATAAATCGGCAAAAAGATTTTTTTATTCTTGAGGGGTCATTTTAATAGTAAAATTGTAAAGAATTCGATATTGTATAGTATACATAACACATAAAATATTTAAATTAAATTGAAATATTTCAGTTTTTACATTTTTTGAGATTAAAAAAATTACTAATGTTCTAATTGGAATAACTCGTATAATATGAATTAAAAAACTTGGCATTCTGGGGAAATTAATAAAAAGTTGTGGTCTACGGATTTCGGAGGAGCGCATATTAAATTTCGAATGTGTATGTATTATACATGTGTGCAATATACATCGGAACTTTTTTGTACTATGCATAATAAATTACTCATGATGTGTATTGCACAAAACTTCTCACCTAATTGCCGTCAGCTCGGCTCTGACGAGTGCTGAGTTTGTTAATGAGGGAATCATGGAGAGGTGGGAAATTTGCACTGCCGCCCATCCCGTTTGGAATACCATAATGCTGATCACGTAGACAGTCATGGTGACGGCTCCGGTACCATTGGTGAAACTTCCAAATATGACAGGAAACGACAGAGTCACGATGACCGAGCCGAATACGTGCCAAATCTTCTTCTTGGCGTACCTGTCGACCAGCACGCCGAAAACTGGCGTCATTAACGCATCGACGACTTGCCCTTCAAGTACAATACATGCATTCATTGTTTCATTACTATCAATAATAAGTGTTTGAAAAATAAGCATTCTTTGTTTCAAAAGATCCTGACAATTATAGATATTTGGGATCTTTAAGAGGTTGTATTTGTACTTCAGGACAAAGTGACTTTTTCCTTATTTCAAATCAAAATATTTATTTACATCAAGTACAAGACCTATTGAAATGAGTGAACGATCTTGGCAAAAGGTAAATTTACAATTTTTAATTCAGAGATTACATTTGATAATGAGAGATTCCCGTTTGATAATTTAAAATATCAACGTCAGAAATATCATTAATCCATTAAAATTAAAATTTCCGTACAAATATCACAGTAAAAAAAAATGATTAACACATTAAAACTTGGGTCAATGATGATTCGGAAGTATTTGTATTTAAGAAAATGATTTTTATCCATTTTTAACCCTTTTCATTCACAGTATTCGCTATTAAATCCTTTTCTTACAAGTTATAGCACCACCTATGATGGAAACCCTCATTAAACAATTTTAAATAATCGATATACTAATGAAAATCGTGTTGTCAATCTTTCATCAAAAGTTGTGATAACATATACACTGATAGAAAAATTTCTGTATTCCACCGAAGCATTTGGTAGACGAGCCAATTTTTCGCCACGCAATACCGAATTTGTTCTATTTTCATTATTGCAGTATATCTTGTGAACACAAAAGACATGAACCTAATAACAGTAAATTAAATGATCATTTTCTTTGTAAAGTGATGAAAAGTAGAGTTAATAATCAGTGATGCATTTATTAAGTAGGGTAGAAAAAATAATTGTGATTAATTATTAAACCTAGCAATAATAAGAAGCCGGCTGTCAGTGGCTCGAGTAGGGCAACCCTCTGCAGGAACAGTAGCGTGTACGAAAACCACATAGCAGCTGCAAGGTCGTTAAAAACGTGTCCCAAGGCGTATGCCGCTCTTGTGGAGAAGGTTATCCTCCTCTCGACGAGAGGGGTCCTTTCATCGTCACCCATTTCTTTTTTTTTTTTTTTTTTCAAATTTTTTTTTATTTACGACGTCATCCATCTGCACCTGAAACTGTAATAGATTACAGGTAATGTTTGGTTTTGCAATTGTTAAAGTAAGAGATTACAGGTAATGTTTGGTTTTGCAATTGATAAAATCTGCGATTGCAAATGATATATATGCATGGTCACTAATAAACAAATGAGTGCAGTAATAAATTGTAATTAATTATTCAGGAATTATTCGTATAATTAATACGGATACATGTATCGATCAATTTTTGACGTGCGCCTTTCGAAAATTCATCTTTGTCTGGCTTATTTTTAATTACAAAGTTTTCAGCGTATAAACTTCGAGACCAAACACGCGATGTTCATTAAAAACTTTCGATGAGACGATATCGGCAACAATTTTATCGCCTTTTTACAACTGAATGATTTTTGCAGATTATAGGTTTAAAAGGTATATTACTTTTTTAAATCAAATATCTTAATTACTTGGTATATAAAAAATACTGGAATTTGAAAAGACGAATCTTAAAGATCAGTTATGTATACAAAAACAATGAATGTTACGTAAAAATATATAAATGACACATAATCTTTCTGAAATTTTTAGTTAAAAAAATTATAACTATGAATTAAAAATAAGTGAATGTAATGCGACTAAACTGAACGACATACTGCTTGAAGTTTATATAAGATCTGCCATGGATAGAAAATGTAGCAGTTTTATTATGCATGAAGTTTGCAAAAGGACGCGTCAGTTATAATGCAAAGTACAAAGCATATAAAGAGCCTGCAAATAAATGATTGTTTTTGGAAGTTTGGCGCATTTTTGTTCGATATGTTTACAATAATGTATCTTACTATATGTAAAAAAAAAATAGCTACATTTAAATTTCAAGAAATTAGGGAGTACAAGATGGCCGTATTCTTCAAGGATTAATAGAATTGCTAATTAAAGAGTTAATCATATATATATACGATTATTCTTGATAGTATTATCCGAATCTATGCAATTACTATAACTGTAATATTATTATTACAATATAACACGAATATGTTTATACATATATAAGATCATCCCAAGATCACGCCTAATTCTGAATTTTATAATATCTTAAAATTTGATTTCATCGAAGATTTCACTTTTATTAGCTCAAAGCAATTGATTCTTATAGGGCCCCTGCTGATTGAATTAGGCTTGCAACAGGTCTTTGCCCGTATGCACTGGTTGGCCAGGAATGTAAAGATGATACCTGCAACGTGTAACACATGTCATATGTCATAGGCAAAGGCTGTAAGTAAAAACTTTGTATACGAATAGATTTTACGTTCTAGATGTGATGGATGTTTTAATACACGATATCGCAATAATGTAGTACTTCTAATATTATATTTTATAACTCCAATACTTCGATTCTCTATTTATAGCCCGATGTACACCTCGACGTTGCAATTGTTTTTGTTGAATTGATTCTATATGAAATGATTCCACTTCATAGTTATAGAAAGTTCATGTTGCCGAAAGTCTGTAATCCCGATTTGCAGTACGAGATGTTGATTGATCTCCTTACATTGACGACTTCTTTAACAATAGATCGCAATTTCTTAGTGCTGAACATATAACAGTATTACGTTTTCTTAAATCGAATCACGGTTAGGAGTTACCGATGATATCGTTCTCTTTTACACATCAAGTCCTTCAATAGAAATCCCTCAGGATCTGGTGTTCTCGAAAGAGTAATGTTTGATGTTTTTGCTTTTACTGGAAATGTATTCAATGTCGAAAGAGAAAATAAAAACACTTAAAAAGAGATGCCGTCGATTAAAATGAGCTTGGGACTATAGGTTTAGAAAAAATATTGATTATAATTTTTTAACTTTCCAGTTGTCCTGAAGTTTTTATTACTAAAAATTTCCGATGATTTACAATTGCCTCGTTGAAGTATTGTATCTCATTTCATGAACGTAGAGTGCAACTGTTCGACAATGTTACTTTCCTTTCCTGTATAAGCTATAATCGGTACTGATGACGATACAGTGCATCTCAAATATTCTTCCATATTCGTCCAAATTTATAATTGTCCCGCTAAACAATCAAAACTAATAAAGATATAATATACATGTAAACATATATATGTGATACATACATATCTAGAAATATTATGAAAATAAATCTACAATTATTTCATCAAAAGATCGAAACAACCAACTAAACTGTAAATATTGGGTTTCAGCAATCAAAATCTATACCATCGACATGGGAGGCTATCGTCTAGAACCCTCAATGCACTATATACATCGTGATCTTCAAGTCCTAAGTATCAAGGAAGAAATGATAAAGTTGTCAAAAAGTAACTTTGCTGGACTTATAAACCGTTCCAACATTTATGCAGTGAATCTGATAAACAATGCAACAACTGTGCAACGACTTAAGAAGAAGTTATCGTCTTTTTAAGAAAAGCCGTTTAAGAAAAGAATTCTCTTAAAAATATATAATAACAACATTAAGCTAAATAATCAACATTACTGAAATGTTGTAATATTTATATGAAGAACAGCGATCGCTTCTAGTGCCAAGTTCTTTCAAGCGCGACGATAGGGGCTCCTACACTGATAACATCGTCCAAATGCCTGAAAAGTGAACACTTATATCTCGTTTATTATTTTTATTCTTTTTTTTTTACCTGTAATTTAAGACTAGAAATTGGTTCAGTAGAACTTGACATATCAATTATTAATATGGTTATGTCATCATCATGCGATTTCAATTACCATATTAATATGTATTTTTTACTCCCGGTGATAAATTTAGTTGAAGCGCTAAATTTCATATGTACTTGGCACATTCATTTTTTGTATTTATTGCCCATGCAATTTTTACATCACTACAGATATCAACATTTCATACATTTTTGACTTTTTGAAACTTACTTACAATAATTGAATTAAAAATTTCATTGCGGTTGTTGACAATCCAGCTGGAAACTTTTGTGCATTGTCTGATAAATTACTATAAATAGTTATTCTATATCTCAATATTCAATCAAAAATCCGTCAGTCCATAAAGTTAGACCAGTTTGGTAAACGCATAACTCCCTATAACTACTAATACATATAGCTTTTTATTAATTATGAGGACTTATTATCACATTCTCTCACAGGCTCTTGTAGGCTTGCCCTAGGACCCTCAGAACTGTGATACAATCTTTTCCATTCCATCATTTATACATTCTGTCGAAGGAAAGTGAAAGAAAAATCACAATCCCACCTGAAGAGTGGAAACCTGGAGGAAAATATTTCCTTTTCCACTCTGCAGAATCGTGTTTATGGTATAATTAAGAATTCGCGAGTAGTGGAGAATTTCTAGAAATTCTCCCCACTACACCGTTCAGGTAGGTTTAGTGAGTTCATTTTTTAACTTTCCTTTGACAAAATATAACGATAATAAAAGGGAAAAGATTGTATCAGTCACGAGGAAATCCCACAATAGGCCGAAACGTTGAAATCGATAACATTTTTCGCTTTGCTAACGATTCTAACGAGCTTCACTGAGAATGTTGTGTATACATATATATAGGGTTCTGCCGTAAAGATCCCACTTATAGACCTTACTTATGTAATCAACCCCTCTTCATCATTTTTTACAGTGTAGTGTAATCACCATGATGGCATAATTCCTGGAAAACCACTTTTCATTGGTTAATGGACCTTTTCATAACTGAAGTGGTCTTTCGAAAAAATGGACAGGGATAATCATTGTATTCAACAGTAGTAGTACAGCATTGTCCTCCTCCCCCTCTTATTTTACATGTCTTTTTTATTTTGATTTTCTGATACTGCCACTGGTGGTCACGAGGTAATCACCATACTGTTTGACCCGAAAAATTAAACTGAATTATATAGCTTATAAAAGGATTTGAACCTACTGCTTATATAATGTACAGTTTCAACGAAGCGTATAAAAGCTATAAAAACTGAAGACTTCCTTTATGAATATAAACAATAAATAAACAAACAGTACTGTCGTTGACTAATAAATTAATCAAAATATATAAATTTTCGGCCCGAGAATCATTTTCCTTTCATTCTAGGGCGAATCAATCTAAATGATAATTTTTATTTTTAATGTTTGGTATACCAAGGCACTCTATAGACGGGTTTGTTGTGTATGGAATGTCAGATTACCTTTCCTTTCACTGCACGTGGATTCTCTTTGATCGCGTAATCGAAACAGCTTCCGCAAATGGATGGGGTTTAACAACCGATTCACTGCACTTCGAAGGAATGTCCTAGTCTCCTAGTTTCACATCCAACAACAGGTATAGCTATATATATATTTCCACCTTTTTTGTTCGTTTTTGCGGGCAAAAATAAAAATAACGAATTATATAATTACCAATAATTTTTCATATTGCCAAAAATTTATATAAATTCATAATTTATATAAAGCTAGTATTTTTTAAATACATATAGAAGAACTAAAAAAATGCTTTTTATACATTTTGGAGTGTGAAATTTTGTGTTTGTCAATTAGTATTTATTTCCATTTATTGTATTATCATATCCTAAGTGGAAAAGGAAATTGGACCAATAATTTCTTTAAAGTTTTCATAACATATAAATAAATATATTATATGACTGCACAATGA
>JAPYZR010003384.1:0-20335 GCA_030522945.1 Trichopria nigra
CAATCTTGCGAGCGAAGCGAGCCGGGGGTCCAGGGGGCGGAGCCCCTTGGTGGGGTTGGCGGCCGGAGGCCGCAGGGGCGAAGCCCCTAGTTTTTATTGCAATCTACGTGTCTTTTTTTTGAATATATTTGTCTTTAAATCGTTTTCTCTTTTTAATCATTTTCGATGTTTATGTCGACACTGCCTTCCTTTTTTGTCGACATTCGCAAACTTGTGTCTCCTCCACATTTATTTGCTTTCTACATTTTTATAATACTTATCACTCGTAAACATATATTGATAAGTATTAATAACACCTTTGTTCCACATTTATTTGTATTTTTAAAACTATTCTGATGGTAAGTTTCAATTTTTTATATACAAATTTATTTATTATTTAAATATATGAAAATTATACTTTTTTGAATTTTTAATCAACTATATAAGTCATCTTTTATCGAACGAAAATTGGTTATCGGTATATGTTCGTCATTGTTAATGCTCGGATAATTTTTCACTTTTATAAAAAATAAACTCCATTCGGAATTTTATCCCATTTTCAAAAATGAATCTCTTTAATTATTTAAATTATTATCCCAATATTACATCCTATATTTTCCTAAAATAAAATTGTCAGTTTGACGCATAGACATTCTCGCACGAAAACATTTATGCCATATTATTTTGAATAATTCTTTAACTTTCTTGAGTTTATCGCTTTGAATTGAATTTTCTAATATGTTGATGCGAAAAACATCTGATATGGTTAAAAAATTTTCTCAGACGAGAAATTAATTTTTGAAATTTGCATTTTTCGTGGATGCATTGCGTGGATCTGCTTACGAAGTTTATATTCAATCTTGCAGGAAAATACATATTGAAAACATGACCTACTATCTTTCATCAACCAAAGATTCTAACATTTGTAAAAAAAACGTATGAACCAGTCTAATATAGTGAGAAATTTAATTTTTATTGTACATGTCGACATTGTTCATCGCTTACTTTTCTCATTTTCTTTTAGTCACATTTTAAATATTATTCTTATTTATTTTTAGTGGATATTTTGAATGATATTGTGTCAATAGTAGTTAACCTTTTTTCAAATTACCTTTTTAATTACCTTTTTAATTATGTAATTGTTTCATTGTATATTTTTAAAATGCGACACACAAATGTATATATTTTTAATCATTTCAACAATTGTCTTGTAATTTCATTATAATTTGGACATTTCTCAACTCAATTACTTACAATTTTTCCATATTTCCAGACAGCTTTTAATATCTTCGTCTATTATTTATTCAATTTATATATATGAAAGGGATAAGTATCACACGCGTAAAGAAATCTACTGTGAGACCATCTACACCATAGTTGACACAACCATCATTTCTACGGTGTCCCCGTCGATAGTTTCCTTTTCACTCAAATGCAACGATAAACCTAACTTTAATATTGATAAATGAAAGATGATAATAATAAAGCAATTATTTTCTTGTTTGCTGATTCAGGACATAAAGATATTTTCTGATTTCTGAATGGCTAAATCATAAATCGGCAATGATACATGATAAACAGGAGTCGGTAACACGCGCCTAGTAAAAAAAAAAGACGCCATACAGCATATGGAGAGAAATTTTAAAACAAACGTTGAAAAGTTCTCGTCAAACAATAAATTCACTGCATCGCTTTATCTTCAAGAGTTAGGAAGCGTACATCATTGGACTTTTTTCCTATCCTGTTGAAAACTCGTGAAGAAATGTGACTTATGTGCGGTTTGGGATGCATGCAGATGCTTTCCGCATGTAGATGCTGTCCCACACTATACTCTCGTAGTTCCAATATTCACATTTGAAAGCTCTCTGTATTCCGCATGTCGAAAGCACTATGTGCATGAAGTCGCGACATCTACGATGGTATATAATGTAATGTATGAGATACATGTATGGGAATACATCGGATATAGATAGAGTGCTTGCGATTGGGCCAAAGCACGCGTGTTTTGATTACCTATTTTCTTAATTTGAATCAACGACTTGACGTATCATGCGGAGTTCAGAGAATATAACCGTTGCTATCTCCAGCTGTATGCATTCACTGATCAATTCACTGCTTCGCACTTATCGTACTGATTAAACCCGAATCCCGGGGATTTTCGACGAATCCTGCACGAATTACACGTGGCTTGGCGAGAAGTTATAGGAGCCAAAAGTTCCGAAATTCTTTGTTGAAGTATGTAAAGTGGATATATATATATATAGTTTTTATATTTTAAAGTATATAATACATGAATTTTTAATATTTTTAAATATATCTTATTTATAATTTTTTTTACGTATATGTATTTATTTTGTAAACTTTGTCCCCTTTATCAATTTTGTTATCTACTGTTCTCATTAAATTTTATATCATTTTGTTAACTTGTGGGTATGTCTTGACTTTTACCATTTTTCCCCTTATTTTTCACCTGCCCCTGTAAGTCAGCATCAGTTTGCGTTATACGTTACATCTATTTCTGTAAAGTTTCTTTAGTCTTTGTTGAGTTTTACGCATATTTTAACAATTTATGTATTTTTTGTGATTTTTGTATTTTTTTAGTTCTTCTCTATTTTCTTCGACACCTTTTTGTCTGTCAGTCATGCTTCCATGAGTTATTTTAAATTTTTTAATCGGTTTTCCATTTTACCCAGTTTTTGTACTTTTCGGTAAAGTTTTGCAATTTCCCTGACATAAATGAAAAAATTTTTAGGTAATTCTTAGACAATTCAGATGTTTACCTTGTTGAAGGTATAGGAAAAACAGGCAGTAGAAAATAAGACCAGTTTATGGCCATTTTTTGGGGACTCAATTTTAACACAGAGGCCAGAAACTGGTGTCATTTTCTATTAGGAATGAAAAAAATGGATAAATTTCTACTAGTGTTGTTTTTAGTATTTAACTCTTTTCACCCGTTTTTACCAGCTGATACAAATTTTGTGCATTTTTATTGACAAGATTTCGAGAACAAACTATTTCGATTTTAATGGTTATTGATTCAACAAATGCAGTGCAATTGTATTGGATATTAGAAAATAATGTCACAATAGCTATTCCATTTATGACTTTTAACAAAACGAAAATTTGTTTTTATTAAGAATATTTTTTGTATTTATTCTATTGAATTGTTAGTAAATTTCATTATTTCATATTTCATGAGTGGTTACATTATTACATTAAAAGCAGATTAACATAACGAAAGTAAATATTAAAGTAAAACTTGTCGCTAAATTTTGTACAGTCGCTACGCCAAAATACTACTTGACTCTTAATATTAACAATTATTAACAATAACAAGCTGCACCGTACCGTTCTGTAACTTTTTGCTAAAATATCAGCGACTCTTCTGTTAATGATGTTCAAGTGTCAAATAAGACAACGTTATCATAAAATTTCTGTTCAAGTTCATCAGTCATGCGATCAAACATCGAGTTTGACTATTTTTAGTCAACTTTTAGTCGCCATTCCATGACGAGTCACGAAAGAGGTAAACAATTTCTTCATCAATGCCGCGTCATGTCGGATTAAAAAAGAACTTATGGAACTTTTCTTTCGAATTTCTTTCGAATTTCTTTCAGTCGTCTATTGCGACTTAACTGTTCGAATAACAAATGTGTACGATTGAATCTCTTAATCGTTTATATAAATCAAGAAATATATAGCCTCGTTCAATCGAATTAATACTGCAAAAACATGTAAATTCTTCACTCCTACTGGAAGCACGAAAGCACAATGATAGAGGAAGGGCGTTGTAGATATTGAAATAAAGACCATTTCGTGAACATTACGGTCCATGTCGCGGTCCGGCTTCTTCGGGCCATTGGGTCATTAAATTTGACAGTGCCCGTGAATTTACCGCGCGGCCGCTGCGAAATTTCAACATTACGCCGTCGAAATAATAAATTTCGACGTAACGCTTCCTTCGTCGCCGTTTTAAGAAAGTTCTGCCAAGTCGCGGCGATTGAAAAACATCGTAAATCTCATCGATCCCCGTGCTTCGCGAACGAGACGTTATCTACCAATCTTACGGTAGCTTCGCTATAGCTTCCCGATAAATTTCGCAGGACGTAATCGAACGTCGATAACAATCCCATTGGCGGTGGACGAAATCGCGATTCTTAACGGTTTTCAAAAAGGACAAAGTTATGGACGCGTCTGCAGTTGGTATTTCATAATCGACTAGCTCGCGGGGCGAATCGATACTCGAGATTAAATGGCTGAAATTAATTTCGCAATTATCGGGGTTCTATTGTCGGGTCTTTTTTTATCGGTCTGGATTTTTTTTTACGGACGAATCGATATACATTTAAATGATTTCGAAGAACGATGCCAAACACGATATAATAGAAATTATCAGATGTGAAGAAAAGTTGCAGAAAAACTGAACAAGGTACTGCCAAAACATTGATGAACATTAATGTTAACATTAAGTACTTATATATTATTTATGAGAACATTATTATTGAATTAAAATCATAAACACAATAGATAAGATAAAATGATAAGACAACAATGATAAAACCACAGAAAAATAAAGAAAAAACGAAGATATCCAAACATTCTCAAAGATGCACGAACATGAATAAATTCGACCGCAACTTCGCTTTACCTACGCGAATATTAGTGGCAAAGTGAATATTCAAACTTGATTGATTTTTCTCTGAAAACTCTAAGTACTAAATACCTTTAATAAGGAAACAAATTGCTAAACAGTTTTCCGCCGTAGTCCCTATTTACGACGTAAACATCGTTATAAACAAGACCGTCGCACAGGTCTCGGCAGAAACTGCCGTGGTTTGCGCTTTTTCCGATGGCGACCGGACGTGCTCGGATCTTATCTCTTCAATCGCGTTATACATGCACAACACCCACGCCTAAGTATTCCGTAACAGCATCTAACAAATGTAGCGAAGCCGTGTGTTTTTGCCGGTGGCCGCGGACGAAACTTTGGCATTATCAGTGCACCGAACGGTCCAAGCCAGCAACAATCGCGGTTTTCTTAGGGGAAACAGCGCGAACTCGATGCGCTGCGATCGTAATTTATCCTGCCACTGCCCGAGTTTCGACTCCGAATTAATTCGGGCCTCTCTCGTTATCTGCATTTCGCCTGCAACTGTATATCACCGTGCGTTAATGCGGACAAACATATTAAAGTTCCTAATTCGATTTACGATGGAATTACTTTAGAAAATCAGTTCCCTTACATCGGAGACTGGGTTTCGAATTAGGTCGGTATTAGAGATAATTCGGATAATGGGGAAGCTGGAGGAAATGCTTCGAACACATTGTCCTCGGTTTGATTTCGAAATATATATATATATAACTCATTTCACGTATGACAAGTATGCCCATTTAACAAATAGTTTATATTTCATCACAGATTGTAAACTGTTCTTGGAACTATTTTAGGATCCCTGAACATGAACGTTTAAGGCTAACGATTCATTACATCTGTTGATCAGACAGTTGTGTGAGACATTGTTGATCAGGTCCAAAATACACAAAAATCTAGTTCTTATGTGCATGATTGGGACCTGATTAGAACCTCATCAATAAGATCGGTTATTCTAGTCAATTATGTCTGACCCTGGTAGAAATCTGTCCAGTTTTCTGTTACACTGCCCAGTTAGCCTATACCTTTAACATTGGAAAAAAGCAAACTGGACAGAAACTAGCCAAAAACTGGACTCATTTTCTACTAGGGGATTCATATAAGATTTTCTCGTCACAAACTTTTTCAATTGCCTCTGATATTGTTAACGATTGATCTAAGAAAGTAAGCTTTTAACTAAGTCATAGAAGTCTTCGTGTTAAAGACAGGAACTGCAGAGAAAACACATTTTCTCATTTTATAGAAACAATATAAATACGGTAAATGAGTATCCATAATCGCGATAAAATTATCAGTTCACACCAATCTGCATTTTTTGTTTTCTTCAAAATATTTTAAATTTTTATTGTGATATTAATTACTTATCTTTATAATTTTCTATAATATCCCAGCGCACAAACAATTTCATCCAAATCAAATGAATTTTTGTTCACCATATTAAAAGCGCCGTTTTTAATATGTACATTTTAACTTGTGATTCATGATCAGCAACTTCAAACACGTCCAAGTGTCGAATCACATCCAAATCTGATGCCTTAAATGCATTATACCATAAGGATACTATAAGGACATTATATTGACCCCCCTCCCAAATTTGCATATATATTATTCTCATTATAATATCTCATTCCTATTGTAAATATTGTATCCCTGAGTTTAATACAAATGGTTAGTTTGTATTACTTATATAATACAAACAGATATCCGCTTGAGCCGAGGATATTAGTGAGTCGTTTAAAAAAAAAATTGCAACAAAAACCTTCAACTACAATTAGTTTCACGTCGACAATATACAATACATTTAGGTTTCTTCAAGCATGTAACGGATTATATGTTTCTCAACTGTAGTCATGCACGTTATTATAAGGACAATGTAAACCCTCAAGTATCTCTCGTACACTTTGGAAAGCTGAAGAACCCTCCGGTTCGCGTCGGCGCTCTACTTCGACAAGCTCCTCCAGGCAATACGTGTAATGGCATCCTTCAAGGAAACTGTCCAAAAATTAAAAGTCATTTTCAATTATTCATATGTGACCTCGTCAATAAATCAGTATGTGCAATGGCATAGAGAAACAGCCTAAAAACCTATGCCAAGTTCAGTGGGTCTTGGGGCGATTACCGTCGTCAAAAATGACCAATAAGTTACAGTTGTGCCACTTTGTGGTACTTTAATCATTGCGGTATTTATCATTATCCAAGAAATTAATGCTAGAGAACTCCAGCAGTTGTAAATTGAGAGGGTTTTGATTGTTCTAAAGTATGTGAGCGATATAGGCCGTTATAGATTTATTACCCAGATCAGGTTGAAAATATAGAACATCATCCGAACCTAAAATAATCCAAAGGATTGATCATCTCAACGTAAATACGATTAAGGTGACGTTCGAACCATTCGGTATTAGTAGGCGTCGAAGTGGCGCGCAAAAGGGGGTGACGGGAAAATAGGTAGGAAGCGAAAGAACAGGACGAGGGAGGGGTGCACGGAGGAAACCTACTTAACGCCGATGCAAAATGGAACATTGAAACGGTAACTAATTCCGACTACGGCGTCTGATTTATCGGCTTCCGGATTCCCATTCCGGTCGAGATCTTCGAGTTTCGACCCAAGAAAATGCTTTACGGGCGTCGTCGCGACGAGTTTGTCTCGAGATCAATTCTTCCCGAACTCCTCCTCGTCCCATCCGTTACTTCTTATTTCACGGCAAAACGAACCGGCGTAACCATTTTTCCGCTGGGACGAGTACCCCCTTTTTCGCGACGTCGCCTTGAATGCCGGATCGCGTGGCTCCATTAGCTAATGAGCTCAACTCTGCGATGGAACGAAAAGGTGCTGCGTGAAGAATTAAGGAGCCCATTGTAATATCCTTTGTGGGTACAAGAGACCTCGGTCTTATTCTCCCTTTTCCGGCCTTGTTTACCTTTGCTTCCTTAAATAATTTAGGAGCTGCATTCTTATCGCGAAACCCCGAGCGGAAAAGCCGAACCGAATATCATATTTCTTGGCGAACGTGTACATTGCTTTGATGTTGCATAAAGGTTTTGGTGAATAAGCAAATGGAAGATTCAGTAACTTCCGCAATTTCCTTGAATGGTTTCGCAAAATTTAATTTTTTCATGTTCTACAAATTCTAAAGAGCACCAAGCACCGCTTGCATATTGAAACTGTACAATGGGGTCAACTTTCTGACGTTGAACAAAGACGTCATTAGCTCAGAGTCCTTTGAGGCCGGAAAACTCACGTGTACTGCGTTCCGAAGATCAACTATGTTTTATTATAAATGTCAGGACCACTTCATATTTCCAGCCTACACTCTTTGTCGATCTTATTTCTGCAATGTATCTAAATTTATTCAACGCTTAAAGAATGAGTACCGATTTGGACCATTTGGATATTAAGACATTTAACAAACCTACAATCTGTTAAAGATGCTCTTTAACAATGTCAACTTTCGATTTTCACAACTTAACATAACTTAAATCAATTTAAATGCGAATAATTTCCAAGGTATTACGAGCAAATTCGTAAGGTATTAAAATGTCTTTCTCAGGATTTGAAACGCTAAATCCTTGTATCCATAGACAATTTCCCATTTCAATACTTTTAAGCCATTCGTTGACTGCTCAGCAGTGTAGATCACCATCAAAATGGGAGATCCCTCTTGGGCGTCTTCTTACAAGAGGTAATAACGTAAAGAAGGCCCCACGGGCCACCGTTAACGCAAAAATGCAGAGCTTACGCGGTTGTAATGGGAGCTTGAACATTGGAGATGGGCAACGCAACCGCATTGCACCACATCGCGCGCCACATCGATCAACAAATCGTCGAATATAAAAAGAAAATCAAAGAGAGGAAAGAAAAGTTGCGCACGTGTAGGGTACGAGCCTCCGTCGGGAATCTTTTCAGTGCCCCCTCTCTTTAATTTTCACTCATTCCCTCATACTTTTTGCTCCGTATACCTTCCTCCATTCTTTATTCTTTTCCATCGGGTTTCCAGACTTCGGGCGGCTTTGGTGCGGCTATGTCGTGTCGCCCGTTATTCGATGACTGTCGATGTCGGGAAGGGAAAAAACGGCAAGTACCGCAGGCGGCGTTTCATGACTAGGTCGCGCCTATATAGCTGGCGCCGAGCGATAAAATAAAATCTCCCGGCATTTACGATGTTGCACGGAGCCTGAAAGGAAACCAGGATGGAAGAGGCTGCTGAATATCGCGCTCGCTACTATTTTCTCGCCCCCCGGGACGCTTCGCTAAAGTATGATGCATTGGTACGTGATCGGAAGAAATAAAGGGGAAAATAATACCTGCCTTCTAAAAAATAAGCGTGTGTTTCTGTAATATCTGCAGCGCTAGACCAAATTTGTGTGCGGCAGGTACATGCGAAATCGTGCAGTGCGCGGCTTTGAGATATTCCTCTGGTATGCCGAGATAAATGTTTGCGAGATTGCAATTATCAATCTTTGAAAACGATAATATAAATTTGAAAACTATAAGGAAGAAACGAGATTGATGTTTTTTGTTCATGGCTGAACGTCTGTCTAACAAACGATCATTTTCCTATTATTTTTCAAATAATTTTTTCAGAACGGTGTGAAACTGGACCACAATTAATTGCATTCCATCGGGAGCAAAAATAAAGCTATGTGATCCTGGGTTAACGAAGTTTTCGATATCCAATAAATCGGCAGCAAGCGTCTGGAATAATCGGGAGACGTATTAAATACTAATGTATTCCCTAGCGGGAACCAAATTCATTCCTCGTGGGTCATAAGTGACTGGTTTTCTCCTCTCCATTATTTACGCAGGAATAATACAAGTGCCGGTTGTGTGCTTTGTCTACACACATATACATACATACATACATACATATATATGGGTTCGCGCGGTGTACTTGAATGCAATGCTTCGGCTTTCAGAGAATTTTCCGACGAGTCCTCATGAATGCAAATTAAAAGGCTTGGTTCATCCTCTCCTCCCCCTCTCTCCTTCCACTATCTTAACATTCCCGTTCTTTAGTGCCCTCTCTCTTTCGCGCGCTCTCTCTCCGTCTATCTTTGTTTCTTTTTCTCTCTGTCTATCCAGAATCCGGCGGTCGGATGCTCAACAGCAAGCTTACTTCCTTCCGTCCTTTCTTCCTTCGTTTCCTCGATTTCGTTTCTAGCCATTTTACCCTTTATCCCAAACTTTGCTCCGAATGGGGCTCGATATACGGGATCGCAATATCCTCGACAGGTACAAACGAAATCTATTTCGCCGATCTTATTGCGGTTTTTATGGAATAACGGGATCTATAATCGTCATCGCAATTTCACCGATAGCAGCGCATGACCGAAATGGCCGCATTCTTTTCTAGAACTGGCTTCTGATAAAGCTTGCTGGCTATAAGGACCAGTATTTTGTTTCATCGCGATTGAAAGTGTCCCTATATGTTCGTAAAGTGCAGCGGGATGAGTATCAAACTCGTCGACTAGACGACGATAATTTCCAAATTAACGATGACAAAACCACTGAAGAAAAGTCGCTAAAGATCACGAAAGTCGATAACTAAATCAAGACGTGAGCTCAATGTTTGGTGATCTCCACATATTGTAAAATTTGCATGTTTGTACCAGTAAACGTGCTGAAAATGCCGAGAAGTGGATACTTGGCCACGTCTCAAATACTAGAGACTACTTTCGTATATACCGGAAAAAAAAAACTTTAAAATTATCAAACGCTCACTTCAACTCTCAAGATTTCTTCCAACTCTTTGATCAGCCATGTGCGCTTCAAGGAGCATCCGACAATATGTGGAAACAGCCTTTGCTTTCGAGTTTTAATATCACGTAGGTAAAGCATTTTTCTATAGGAGTTGAAATATTTGTTGCAATCTCATTCATCGAACGTATATTTGATAACGGAATTATTTGTTACTGCTAGTAAGGATAGTTGAAAAGTGCGCCATCTGCCGTCTTTGATATCAATTAAACCAAATGGTAACAGAAATACTGACGTCGATGCTGGTACCAGGCTCTTATCGAGTATGCACCGAATAACCTACTGCTAAAACATAAAAACTTCTTAGTTTTTGACATTACCAAGCAGTTCAGTTTCGTGATTTCTCGAAAATTCCATTGTTATATTAAATCAAATTTATAAGATTGCTTTCGAAGACTTATTACTACTACTGATTCGACGACAAACATCATATTCGACAGCATTCCTCATCTCTATCCTGTGAGCAAGCACACAAATGCATATTCCATAGCGTCTAGCGCCATTCGGTATTAGCGGCACTTACAATAGTCTCCCGCAATCTGCGTCCCTTCTTTGACAACGGCATTCGCATCTAGTATGTTTAAAAGCCTTCGCGTCGGCGAAGTGTGCAAGCGTTTAATTTGACCCAGACCTGTACAAATATTGACACCCAGTTGTGGAATTCACAGTGAAAATTAGACAACTTCTAATTAGTCCAGCTAATAATGTTATTTGCCAGGAACACACGAGAGTTGCATTCGCAGTCGGACAGCCAGACTCAGCCGGATTCAGATCGGACCACGTACAGTTCGACTCCTCGAAATTATCTCGTAATTAGTAAGTTTACGCAAGCAAAGCAACGACTATGGAAGGCCTACTTAGTCCTCCGAACTATAGGGAGGCGGCACAAATTAATTATCGCGCGCTGCTGGCAGGATCGTTGAAGCTACTTGTAAAACTGCCGAAACCGAATAACAACCCTCGTCGCTCAAGCTCCACGTACTACTATAGGGATTCTTCGACGTCGCGATACACGCTAAAAAATTTCCTCGTCGAATAACGCAACGTCGACTAATTTACAGGACGAAATTAACGCGAGCTTGAAAATCCCGAAAAAAAAACACTGATTTCGCGTATCGCGTGGTTATATTTAATAAAGCTTAGCGCTTCGGATTTCTGCAACAATTTACAACGGGAATTTTTAACAAAAGACGGAAATTATATTTAATGCGCGCGAATAATTTCCGCGATCACTTGGCGCAAATCGATATCTTGTTCACGCTTGGCACACACTTCGAGTGAGCTTTATTCATTTCGGAATTGCAACGTGTCTTTGTTCAAGGAAACGGCCGACGAATGATTCGACTTACGCGAAAAAATTACGCGAGTAGAAAACTGGAATCGCAACGTTTTTTCATGCTCGATGCACGCTAGTGCATTGAAGATACTCGGGTTACGCTTGATTGGTTCGATTCACATCAAAGGCGTAACAGGAATACTGACGTCGATGCTGGTACCACACTCTAATCGAGTGTGCACCGAGACTCTCGAATTGCTACAGTGAAAAGTGGATGTACTACACTATATAGCCACTATGGCGGAGGGGGATAATATGTTCCAGATTTATTTCGCAGATCATATATGTACAGCACGCAAGAATTTGGACATTACGAAGCTTAATTAATTGAATAATTTTCTGAATTATGCATTTATTAAATTATTATCAATACTAGGATTTGATTTCAATATTTCAATAAATTCCATTTTAAATGGCCCTATCGTTGATTATTTATGTATTTCCTTTCGATAATTCTATTAGTTATATTTTTCATCCAATCCATACGACGATTGAATGCATAACTTAAACTTTCCTTATAGATTTTCTTTGGTGAATTATATAAACTCGATTCATATAAAAAATAAAAGTTCATCGCCATTACATAGCAATTCGCAGACATTTCTCCAATTCGATCATTAGGTTTTAAGATCGCGTCGATCAAAATTGTCACTTAAATGTGCCTTCATGTATTATTATTCAGTAGACGCAGTAGATTTTTACGTCATTTTTTACGACTTTCCACGGTTCTTATGATATGCCATTCTGTGATTTCAGCATCTTCCTGCGACATGGTGTTTAATAGCGACACGACGAAGACGGGGATGTTAACGTCGCCAGGATACCCGGCTCCTTATCCGCCGAGATCAAGATGTCGATACGACTTTCAAGGGCGTGGAAAAGAAAGAGTTCAAATAGTCTTTCACGACTTCGACGTTTTCTATGCTCCTGACACCAATAAAGAGTGAGTTTCTTCGAGATCAATTTATTATTCGTATATTCTGCATTATTGAGTGCGCTGCGTGATGGCTCTCAGCGATTTTCCCTAAGACTTTTTATTTGAAACGAATTTAATGGAAAAGTATTTTAAGTTGGTGCATTCATTATAGAAGTGATTAATTTCTATTGCCTCTCATTATTACAATTTCCGCAGTATCGTATGATTTATAATAATTGTATAATGCAATTATTGTTGGTAATGAGATACTAAAGTTCATTAGTTAAAGACCTATATTATAATGATCTAACTACGCAAAATGTGACTGAAACATATATAATATAAAGAGTTTCGCACAACTTCACGTAATTAAAAATCGATTCTAAGAGATTCTCGTCTCTCAACAGGAAGCCTAGAATTTAATGCTATTTACGACGTTTTCTTACTTCAAACCTAGAAAATTACTTTCTCCGCTTAATTTCGGCTTTAAAATGCTGCATTACACGAACACGAAAAAGTCGAGGGTTCACAATTATAAAGTTTACTTCTTTTAAAATTCGATTAATATCAGATGTACATACAAATTGGTTTTTCTTAGAATGTAATTTTAAAAAGCTGTTAATTAATTATTACAAATAATTTTGTTTTCAATATTCGTTATATTTCTTTTCTATAGATTTTTCGATTCTATATTCGAAAATATAAGTTTAATCTTGTAGTCTCCATTTAACATACAAAAAATGATAAACTTACTGTTTTTTTTTCTTTTATTGAAATATTTCAACGTACTTCTTTAATAGTATATCAAATTTTTTTTTAATTTCTTCGAAATCAAAATGAATGAATGTTCGATTTCTTTTCAATAAAATGAAAATTATTCTCAAATTGATACATTCGTTCAAACAATCATTGCTGCATAATTTCCTACATCAAAACATTGAAATGTCCGATAATTTTTGTCAAAGACCCATTGATAAATCATGATTGACGATCATAATTAATTACAGAATACTTTACTAAAATGTTCGTAATTCTCTACGACAGCAGGTGTGACACCACCGACGAATCCGTGGTGAACATTTGCACAGAAAACCGATAATGCTATATTTCGAATGCATATTATAAATGTCTATCTTCGCCAAAGATTGCAAATTCACTTGAGACATAATATGTGCACGCAGTCAACTAGAAATTAGATTTGATATATGCATTGCTACTATATAAATTACGTCAATTAATTAATAATGGTGAAATAATTATTACGGTCACTTACCGAAATGTAAAATTTGTCTACATTTTTAGCACAATAATACTTTGTTTGTAGATTAATATAAATTTATTCCTTGTTCCGCATTTCAATACCACAGACAGAAGGAAAAAACAATTTTTTTGCAATTTTAAGTCCATTACGATGTGATCACATTTTTATTAAATATTTCGAAATATTTAATAAAAAAACATATGGTCATTTTTTTTGAGTCAATCTTTCGAACAAAACCTACGTGATGGGTCGAATTAGTAAGATGATGAGTCCATATCTAGATTTAGGATGATTACGGACACATATAAACACGTGAGTCTCGTAGGACTACGTTAATTCCCAAGCATCCAGATCTTCAAAAGCGGATTATAATAGGTGGATGGAGGTGATGATAATAAAGCCAATTTCCTACGATCTAACAGGTAGGGCGTAACTTCTTTTCCGACAATAGGAGTACTACGTATTCAGAGATACATTCCATAAGACGGAACAAAACAAGAAGCGACTATCAATCCACCATTCCCAGGAATCGTAGCAGTTGCTTAATATCTGCCAATGGATATAATCTCGTCAGGGTCATCTGTCCCGATGTGATGCATTTTCATCTCTGAACAGAAAAGCTAGCTCATCTTTCAATTAAAATCCAGTCCCGCATCCGATTAAAATCTTTACAAGAATACGAGATAGTTCTCTTCGGTCCCAATCGTTATTTTTACATCATTTAAATAGGCGACAATGCGTGATTACCAAACCGGGTTGAGCGTTCTATCTATAAGTCGTTAAAAAGTCGCTGCAGCGGTCGTCAGCCTAAAGGTCATTCGTTTAAACTGGAATAAGCCTCTTACTGGGTCGGCAAAGGAGATAATAGGATGATTACGGTGCTCCGCAGAGACTTGAGATTAGGCTTGACTTAAATCAAGCTTGGACATACAATGTGCACCATGCATATCATCTGAAATTACTGTACATTTTTGGAGTGAATCTTCAAAAGGTACATTATTTACGTCTCGAAAATCAATAAGAAATCGATGTTATTCATATTGGACCTAGGTGCGATTCAAGAGTTACTTATTCATGGATTACCGGTTGATTCTATTTGACATCTTCATTAAATTCATTAATAACTTTTCGCTTTTCTTTCTCCTCTATTCGAAGCTGTCAATGAAGTGTTTGGAATACAAATCAGAATAACGAACTTGGTTCTAATGTGATGGTACTTTTCATGATAACCACATTATGGTTCGTAAAAAAAAAACGAATAATTAAAATATAAGACTTGTCCAATATACCATGAAATAGAATTATTAATACTTCGAGATGAATAAACTCTTCGAATTGTAAACAAATAAAAAATAATTACAATTATAAGAATACAGCATGACGAACGTGTCAGGGCTGTTGCTGAGAGCTGTCATTTCTTCCCTAATGAATGCAGTTTACCAAAGTATTTAAATTTTTTGGCGGTTTTGCCGTTTTGTATTTCGTCCCTTGCGGCAATCGGGCTTATTTTAATCCACATTAGCATGCATGCCTATTTTTTGTACACTCTGAAACTCGGTAAGTACCAACATCGAATGTCGTAAAGCTTTAAACAATAATGAAAATATAATTTACTCTACAATATAAAAGGTAACGTAATACCGATATCAAAAGAAAAGTAAAGAACGTTTCTATTAACGATTCATCTATGAAACATGTTCGGTATTATTGTCTAAAAATAAAATGTTGTTTTTATAGAATAGTCGTTTAATATTTGTTGCGCCAAAAACGGATCGCTTGACCGAACCGAATTCTATAGTGTTTCCCTCTCGAATAATAATGAAGAAATTAGCGAAAATTAACATTAAACTAACGTAATTAATTATGACAACAGGTGCGAAGGTACGGACGCGCTAATGGCGTACGTCCAGATAGACGGAAAAATGGAAAAGATCGACGCGTTTTGCGGCGAGGCGCCGCCGAGACCGCTAATGAGCAATGGACCACGGCTGGTCCTCGAATTCCAAGGGCAGTTCTCATCCCGCCACGCAAAAGGCTTCAAAGCAACCTATTCATTCACAGAAAGTGAGTATTACATTTTCCATCCTCTCTCGTTATGGCCGTACCTCGACGTTTCAAATTAAGAATTTTTTCCCCGTCGAAATAAAACGAAAATAAAAAAAAAAGAAAAATCTTATGCACAATACGCGTACACGGAACTTATCCATCGAACCTCGCCATATATACTTGTTTCTTCTTACCGAGGAAGAATGATCAGGGGATACGTGTATTTGTATACACTCGCGGAGACTTCAATTACCCTTTGAGGAAATTCTAATGTAATGGGGATTTGCGGTGAAATGAACGCGGAAAACGCATTTAACGAGGGCCAGTGGATTAACGATGTGTTGTTCAAACATTTTTTTACTAAGATCTGCCAATTTCATTACCCTAACAGCACAGAACCTTATATTAAATTTTGATTCAGGTTATGTGTATGTTATATATATTGAAATTTGTAATATAAAATGCCAAAATAATAATATTGAACTTTTGAATTGACACTAAAATGTTAATTAATTTTAATTTAGAAGTTAAAGGAAGTTACAAAGAAAAGTAACTTTTATCAATATTATTTACTAACATTGCTGGTGGGTTGTTGTTATATTGTAAGAATATTACTCAATATTAACATTGCATGTAAATTAATTTTAAAGTTGCATGTAAGGTTAAGGTGCACCAATTTTCGCGGACATTTCGTACTACATGGATGTCAATGCAATGTTAATGTTAAGGTTACAACTTTAAAATTTAAGGTTATTGTAAGGTTGCTGGAAGGTTTTTGTCCTATATAGTTATAGCCGCATCTCGTTATCTAAAATTGTTCCCATCTGAAAACTAGAAACTTTTACCGTTACTACGGATGAAATCAATGTTACTAAGGAGTTAATTTCTCGAATGTACTGTTATGATTTTCAATTTTCTTTTTCCCTCCCTCTGCTATGTTTTCTTTGTTGAACTTGTTTTGCCTTCAAGACTGATATTTTTTTTCGAATGAGGTAGTCTCTCGAAATGTTTACCTTATATTCTTTCATCACTTTATATGTTTATTTTTGTGATTCAAGTACAATTATTATAATGAAAATGCGAATGCATGTTTCTAGCTTTTGGTAAAAAAGTTGGGTAAAGGTTGTACCCTTTACGTACAGTTTCTATGCATTGAATAAGGGCACTAACCATTATCTTTTAAATTCTTTGGTATACCTTCGGATGATGCACCTGTTCGAAATCGAAAAATCGACAATGTACATTCAATGTATTTTTGCCTCCTGATTACGAATATGACAATAAAAATAGGCGCTCGGCCGTATCTAAGCCGCTATCTTTAAAAAACCGCCGAAAAATGCGTTCTTTTTCAGTTTATTACATTTATTTTGAAAAGTAAAAATCAGACGAAAAAAAGTTTAAAACAAAAGTTGTAGTGCGGAAAATTCTCTACAAAAAACGCTCTATATGTTTTTGTCGTAATCGCAAAAGGAAGCTCGTAAAATAGCGATAAATATGACTAGTTATACCCCAAAAAATCGTGTATTTTTTTAGTTTTTCGGCTTTTTAGGTTAGGATAGTATAAAAAGGGGGGTCTGGGGCGGACCCCCCCCCCCCCCCCCCCCCCCGCCCCCCCCCCCCCCCCTTCGTTTGAAAATGCGTTTAGTACGATTTGTACTTTTGAAAATAAACTCGAAAAACTAAAAAAATACACGATTTTTGGCGTTTTTTTTTTTCAAGATGGCGGCTTCCGTTTATCGGACCGCTAATTTCTAGTATCATATTCGTAATCAGGAGGCAAAAATACATCGAATGTACCCTGTTGATTTTTCAATTTCGAACAGGTGCATCATCCGAAGGTTTACCAATTCTTTTATAAGCGAACTTGTTACCATCAAACTAATTTGAATCAGTGACTGAAGACTTATTCTTCAGTCTTATACCGAGGAGTCCCGAAAAGTTTTCTCGTCCGAAACAAGACGGGAAACGCGCCCTATATACCCTCCGTTTGCATTAGCCTAACGGCTCAGGAACTTGAGGTAGGTCTGCGCAATATAACCCCGCTTATATATTTGTTCGCGTAATATAACGTACAATATCATTACGAGCTCAATATGCCGGCGGCACGTAACCTGCAGATAGTATTAGGATGCGGTATTAGCCGGGGGCGGGCCAGCGCCTCTATAGAAGGCGGGGACGCATTACGTACATATATATCATACGTATCAGTATAGAGTATCCTGGAAGCAGAAACTTCGCCGTGCACTCGCGCGGGGCTTATGTGCTTTAATGTAACCTTGACGTTTCTGGCTTTCCCGGCAAGTGCTCCCGAAGTTTTACCGGATATAATAGAAGCGAATCACGAGGGGACTTTTACGTCATCGAATGCAGGACGAACTTGCGTGGAAAATTCACACGTGCGAGAATAAAGGGGCCGAAATCGAGACCTCCGATATTTTCCGAGCTTTTTCAAAGGGCGATCCGGAACTGTAAAAATGTTTCCTTGGTGTCAAAGCGTGCAGAGTTCACGAAGCGACTATAATAAAAGTATCGCACCGAGAGAAAATTGAGTAAAAGGAATTTTTAGCCCCGTCAATTTTTTTTTTCACGTGGATAAAATAAATGTTGACATCCTAACTTGTTTCTAATAATCTTTCATTCAAAATATATAAGTTTTCTTATACATTATAAAGTGTAAAAAAAGTGTATAGTAAATTCAAAAAATAACAATGACCAATAATGTCAAATATTTAATATGATAAAAAGGAAATACTTCTTAAGCTGCTCGAAGAAACCATTTCAACAATTGTTTCAGCCAAGTTCTTTCAGTCTTATATAAATATGTTTTATTGACCGATTAACCCCCAATTTAGTCCCGAAACTTTGTTCATTTTCAAGCCCTGTGTTTACCAAGTGGACTATAATTGATTCGCCTCCGACTGAGTTTCCTGCTAGTTTCCGGAATCTCCTTTCCGAATCCATCTCTAAGATTCTGTTAACTCGTTAAATAAATTCACAATAACTATTTTAATAATAATATAATAAAAAAATACTTTCTTATCTGATCCTAAGTGCTTCATTAAAAGTTCATTTTGAATTCATAAAACATGAGCCCAGATAGCAAAGGGGCATTTTCCGCCCTACATAACTTTCTTTTGATTTAACATTCACCCATTGTCAACTGCTTCTCATTCATCCTGATGTAAGAAAAGATAGGCTGTATAAATACCCTGCGAATAGATGCCAGTAATGGAAGGTTGAATTTGATAATCAGTTGGGTACAAAAACGTCCCTAAATCCAAAAAATAGAAAATTGATTCCAGAACAATCCAAATCGATACTTATAACAAGCAATAAGATGGCGATAATGATATTTCGCAAAATAGCGAGATTCTCGTTCTCGCCGATGCTTGACGCGAATGCGAAATATTGATTTTTCCGCCCCCTCGCGTCGGTAACAAATAGAACATAATTCGAGAGTAAAAAATTCAGTAGCGTTGTCGTATATACCTGCGTACGGCATCGACATAGGTCGATTCTATACCGGAAGAGGAAAGGTGCTGCCGGTGGGTAATTGAACCAAGTAGTCAACGGGACGCACGCTTTTCACGGTGTACACGCCGCGAATCCGTAAAATTGATAAAGTTTCGCCAGAACTTTTATAATACCTCACCGCTGAAGAATGTTCAAGTATATACGAGCCGGCAATTTATGTTTGGAACGGCCTTCTTGCGGCGCCGGATGCCGGAAGCTGCGATATATACTACATCCCTCTTTCCCCCCTCTATGCCTCGATCTCTCTCTCTCTATCACACACGTAGACACATATACACATACACGCTCGCACTCATGGACTCTCATCCTCTCTATCTACCTCTCCCCCCTTCTCTCTCTCTCTCTCTCTCTCTCTCTCTCTCTCTCTCTCTCGAACTCACTATCTTGCTCTCTTTGTCTCTCCGTTTTCGTATGTTCATATCTTATGCGCATACATATAACTACGTCGGCGTCGTCGTGATGTAATACACGCGACATATAGTGAACGATCCCGCCGTAAACGGCAAGTTATGTACATGAATGATCGCTCCGTACCAGCTGATTCATTCACTGACTCTTGCATAGTGAATCGGCCAGGCTCGACTTTACGAGAATCTTCGCGAAAGAAAATCGTTCTATAGACTCGTTCTCAATCGATAATAAATTTGCCCCTGATGTTCTCCTATGGAATCTAGCTATATACACCCAAGCAAACGAAAAATGATTGATGTCTCAAAAATTGGTGATTCAGATTGATTACCGACGGACACTTACCAATCATTCTTAAGGTGGTTCTAAAGTAGAACAGTTACCGACAGAGCTTTTCAACAATAAAAATATAAATAAAAAAAGATTGAAACTTTTTTTCAAAGTTTGGG
>JAPYZR010003385.1:0-27738 GCA_030522945.1 Trichopria nigra
AAAAAAAAAAAAAAAAAAAAAAAAAAAAAAAAAAAAAAAAAAAAAAAAATAGACAGATCAAGTCAAGATGACGTCAGCAATATAGAAAAATGAATATATAATCACCAGAATTTTTAAATAATTTAAACAATATTCTTTTTTTTTATTTCCATAAAAAAATGAATGTTTGTTAATTGTATAATAGCTTGATCAGAATATCAAATAATGCGAAATATTTAATTATTTATTTAAAATTTTACAATCCAAATTTAACAGTTTCAAATTTCAGGATATAAAATAAAAATATTTTCGCAAATTTATGTGAAACTGGATAATATATACCAGATAATATATTTGATAATACCATAGTAGAAAATGACACCAGTTTCTACTCAAGTATTCTGGCATCTATGTTAAAAGTAATGGAGTCCAGAAAAAATGGCCATAAACTGGTCTTATTCTCTAGTAGGGGTAGGGACATTTTAAATTGCCTAATTGAATGTGAGTTTCCTCTGAAGTCTGTGAAAGATAAACGACGGTTATATAAAACTATGTAACGATATACTAAAGTAATGAATTGAATTTCTCTCAAACTAAGCATGGAAAGGTTTTTCGGACCCTCCCTACTAAACGTTTCGTCACAGTGACGTTCCAGTGACGTTTCTGAAACCGTAAATTTCCTACCTCAGAAATATTCCAAATGTAATTTTTAAATCAACAATCGGACTTATGATCTTATAAAAAAAAAAAAAAAAAAAAACGAGTTAAAAAAAGAATAGTTTATCTCATTTAAAAGAGTAAAAAAGGGGATTTTAGAAAATTAAATATTATATTTGAAACGTTTCCCGCAGGTAGGACATTTACGGTTTCCGAATCGTTACTGAAATTTCTCTGTGACGAAATGTTTACCAGGATGGCAATAGAAGTGGTAATTGGAGGTTTCTGTAAAAATGTTAGGTGACAAATTAATTCACTTTAAATATTTTAACTTTTGTTTTGTCTTTGATTAATATCTTTATCTTTATCTTCGTTTGTATCTTTCTTAAAGTATAAAGCCCTATAAAGTATTTCTTAAGAATGCCTTCTCTCCTTCAGAATGAATTTATCGTTCATTCGAAGTGACTATATATCCACTTCAGAAAATTTAGAGCACTTTTGATTAACTTTTCTCTTTTCTCTTTTGGTATACCTTGTTTTATTTTTACTTCGGTGCATACTAATGTTTCCCATTTATTTTTCCCACGGTTGTACAGACTGTGATATTTGAAAATATTTTTCGGGCATTTATTATCTCGTACGATATCCGTATAGTGTTTATTCCATGTTAAATTACATTTTATTTATTACGGTTTCTATATTCCTATAGTTATATTCCATAATCGTGATTTACGACGTTTTCATTCATTTCTGAAACGCATTTCACATTTGAGGCATTATATTATAATATTATAATATGTTCATAATATTACCCGTTACAAAATTGTTTAATTAAATGTCTATCAGTTTCTATATATAATTATTTTTTTCGTAGAGGACTTAAATGTGTTGTTTATAAAGACATTATTAAAAAATATGAAAAAACGTTTAAATTACTGACTTCTATAATATTATTAAAAACGATTATTAAATAATTGACAATTGAATAAATGGAAAATATAGTAAACTATATATAGTAAAGTATATTTTCCATTTATCGTGTTACTTTACTAACAAAAAATTGAACTAATTCAGGTGAGTTAAACAACAAATTTTTAAATCTTTTAAAATATTTCAAAGAAAGTGGAGCAACATAGTTAATTATTAATTAATTGTAATGTTAATATAGTCGAATGTTGATGATCAAAAATTAATAAATAGTCGAGGCTATCTATTATTGTTAAAATTACACATATAAACCGAAAAATATAAAAGGAAAACTTTCAGAACTAATGAACAGGATAAATTCAAAAATTTGATAAAAACTTCGAAAACTATCCATCATTTAAAAAAAAAAGCCGACACCCAAGTAATTTTAAGTCTTACGCCATTATAAAAAGACACACAATAGTTCAACCTGGCTACGAAAATAAGTCACCCGCTTCCAATAAATATTAGGCAATTGTACAGTAGCGTAAAATCCAGGTTGAAAATTCAATATTTGCCGAACACCCGTTCCGCCTCATCATCATATTTGTCATATATTTGTTTGAGGAGCAATTAGTCAATTACTTTTTTAAAAGTATAAAGAGAAACTATAGATTTGAAACTGTATAGCGAGAGCAACTACTCGGGTTACTGAGAAACCCGTGGAGCCGTTTGTAATGTGAGATTTTAGTGGCTTTGTTAAAAAAAAATTTCTTTCGGAATGCATTACGTGATTTGTAGTACATTAAGAAATACATCATTTTGTGAACATCCTTCACCCATGACACTCGACCGATCAAAATCGAGTAAGTTAATCTCACTGTCGATTTTTTCAATTTCCGAGAAAACGATAGCTGCTCTTTTCTATTTAAATAATGTAGGTTTTTACTATCTTATCACATTTTTTTATTGTATTGACATTTTGTATTCATTTCCATGCACTTTATTTTATTTATTTATCTTTTTTATCCAATTACGTTAAAATATTTTTATCCAATTTAAAAAATGGTATTAGTATCCAGCGATTGTACCCTGATCCTATTAACTTTAATAATATTTTAATAATTTATTGCCAGTATATTTGTTTTTCTAACATTCTTTCTTTTTTGTAATTTTTGTTTGATTTTTACTAAAGTTTTTGTAGTCAATGTGTGCAAATTTTAATTCATTTTAGAGGACCGAATTCATAACTTTATTCTTACAAATATTATCACAAAATTATGACACGATTATTAAAAAATTACGAGTCATTTTTAAAAGTTAAAAAAAAAATAGCCGAAAGACCCAAAAGTGGCTCCCGGAGGTCCTCCATAGATTTCTGTTAATTTTTAAGAACTCTTAACGTTTTATATTTAATATTATTTTTCCAGTTTTTTTTCTCTATCAGTTTTCGTACTTAATTCCATCAACTTTAATTTAATTAAAAAAAATCAATGCTTATTTTCAAATTTTGCTTGATTTCTTCTGTTTTTATTTATTGCTGTCAAGTGTAGGACTTTTGATAAGTTTTTGATTGATACTCAGCACATTGTAAATATGTTTGTAGATCTTTAAAAATTTATGCAAATTTTTAAGATTTTTAAAAATTTTTGTGTGTGTTGTAAAGGCTCGTCAATGTAAGATATTATATTTGACGGAATTTCAATTGCATAAGAGTCAAGGTTTTATATTAGACGTCAATAAACTTTTCTTTGAGATCAATGATAAGAAATGGTTTAGATAGATTATCGTCAGTTTTTCTCTCTATCCGTCAAAGTTTATAAATCATCCTTTTGACTTTCGTTCATTTTTTTTCAGATTTAAAACGTTTTTTTATCTTTTATTATCTTTTGTTGATTTATGTATACAGTAATCCGTTGTTTCTTTTATTTTTTTTAAGGTGTCCTTTTTATCATATTCGTATCTTACTATCTATTATTATCTCGTTTCTTTACGTTTATCCGTAACGGACTTACAAGACTGTGTTTCTTTTTTGTGATTTTGTTTAGCTTCGACAGTTTTTATCGAAATTTTTAATCGCCTTTTGTCAACTTCCATCTACACTTTTGTCTATTTTTATCAAATGTAAAAATGCCTGTTTTGTCTACCGTTATAACTTCTTACTCCTTGTTATCTATATTTATTTATAACTATTACCTTTTTCAATTATTATCATCCTTTAATATAAATAGTCGTTACTCTTTTAATTACAAATTTTAATAATTATTTTAAAAAATATTCCCAGATACATTCTGTTTCACTAAGCCTTCTATTATGAAGAACGAAATGTTTTTAAAATTTCATTTTGTATATTCTCAACCTTATATAATATAATCGTAAATTTGTTTAGTTTCCTGGTTAAAAATTTTAAATAAGAATTTAATTTTTTGTTTTTTACATCAACATCGGCTCATTTTTTGTAAGAAAAAGTTACTAATTAATTTAAATAGATATGCATATAATTAATAGATACAAATTTATAAAAATATCGAATTTCAGTACAAAACTGACCAATCATCTTTAAAATATCGATAAGACTTAATGAAAAGTAACGGATGCTAACTAAAAGAGCCAATTGCAGTTATTAATGACAGTAATTAAAAACGAATTAATGTAATGATAGAAAGATCTGATGTGACGAATCCAGATGAATATTGATGAGGGTAGGCTCAAAATTGATAGGTAAACTAACCCAAGTGTATCTGGTAGGTCGACCTTTTAAAGCTGAATGTACCGTGAAAAGATGTGTGAATACTGATTAGAATATATTAGACTGATTTAAATCGTTATAATTAATTAAAGGCATACTTAAATTAAACAAATACACTAAAAAGTCACATTAAATTAAAGAAAATGGTATATTATTCATTTACCATTCCATTTTGTTTTTATGACAAATTTATTACATTAAGAATTAAATTTTTTGTACAATGCGTACACATCAGTAACAATTATTAAACAATTATATATATTAATTATCATATTTTGTCATTTGTAAACTTTTTTTCCGGAAAATGTAGAAACCATGATTTTTAGAAAAATGGAATAAAATTGAAATTTCAAATATACATTTCATGTATTGCTTTGCAAACAATGCAACACATCACGTTTCAATGCACTTTTGCCGACTTTTTTTGTGTCATGTGCACTCATATTCACACTTGCAATTCCTCCCCTGATGCTTCCACCGGCTGTTGGCAATATCTAAATATATTAGGGGATTGAAAGGGAGTTCATGAGACCTTCTTGCACGTTGCATTGTCTATATTGTCGCTCCCGTCATCGCCATTCCGTCTGTTTAAGCACTCGAAATGTGAAAGGTTTCGTCTCCGGTGAAGGGAAAAAGATAAGAAAAAGCACGAGCGACGACGGAGAATACGAAGGTTTGTTAAAAAAATCCGATGGCATGCAACGGAAAATTGTAATCAAGGGTGGAAATATTTTCCCCGGCAGACTGATCGAAGGATTTCCCTGAAAAAGTTCGTGATTTCATGCTAGAGAAGTCATCTAGAAGTCAATTTTGAATCGTTTTTTAATGCAGTTTTGTGCAATTTCATTTAAAAATTATCATTGCGCTTTCGTCGCAAATTAATACTTATATTGACAATCCCTCGAAATGCATTTTTTTCATTGCTGAATGTAATGCGTCATTTGTTCCAAAAAAGCTTCTGTAGATCGCTTTTTGGGAACCAGATGTTGTATTTATGTTTTGGAGTACATTATTATCTAATGTTTAATTTAATGGACCATAAATCTGTTAAAGAGAGCAAGTTGTCCCTCACGCACGACAAGGGTTGAAAATGAGAGGCGCTTGTATATCTTGTTCTACTTAAGACTCAAGGTTTAAACTCCGTTTCTCTTTCCCTCTCTGCCTCACATGTGCCTATCCTCGCTCTTTATCATATATATTTAAGCATTATGTCATACAAGGACATTTACTTTGACGACATGGTTCTTAGGAGAACTTTTGGTTCTTATGAGGACGGTCCCTGTAAATTGAGCATGGCAAATTGTGTATGCAAATGTCCTTGTAAAAGACAATGCTTATATATATAAATATAATCATCTTCTATTTTAATCAAGCGTAAAGTTCCATAAATTCTTCTTAATAAATGATTTTTAAAAGTTTCCCTAAATACTGAGGATATTGGAGGCATTAATTAATGCGTGATTTACTACTGCACCGACGAACGGTAACGTAAATGATTATAAAAATGTCACATGACTTTATGACTCCATTAAATAGCGACACAAAAAAATACACTCAAACAGAAGCCATATATATTTATGACAAACGATAATGCAGTAAAGTTTTTATGACTGGCACAGGAATACCTATGGGGTCGAAAAGGGAAAAATTCTGTTTAAAAAAAATTGGCTTCTAGACCGCCTACTAATCAGATACGAGAAGCTGAATGCATTCTTCATTTTATTGCTCGTCCGCTCGGAAAGAAACTTTGGCACCGTAGGTACTGGCGCGCGCGCATGCCGCACGCTTTAAAATCTTGCAGAAGAGCTTCTTTTATGCCAAACGGGTGGAGCATTTCTCACTTTTCCTCTTTTTTCCCTTCGACCCTTTTTCCGCGTTCATTCTTTCTTTCTTTCTTTCTTTCTTTCTTTCTTTCCCTCTGATTTTTTCTCTTTGTCATTCGCCCATCTCGTTCCCCCGCTGCACTCCTCTCCACCCGATGATCATTTGTTTACGCTAGAAAGCCGTATATTTGTATCTTCCTTCTTTTATTCTCCGTTCCTTGTATCTCCTCGTTAATCCTTGCATTCTTTCGTTTGCGCCATTTGTATCAATTTCTTCACTAATTCTTCGGCCTTTTGTTTCCTTTACTGGGAAATCCTTGTCCAGGTGGTTGTTTTTCTTGAATTTGCAAATTTTTTGTTTGATTAATGATTCGAGCAAATTCATAGTTTTCATAATAATGTGCTTCATTACAAATTGTGTTTGCGATAAATTTCTTTTGATGTGATTGTTTTACTTGTTTCAGTCGACAAATCACGTGGAAGTCAATTTCTAAAAAAAAATCGAGAATTATATCATCAACAAAATTTCACTAAATAATTCATCGAAATAATTTATTGTAATTGTTCATATTAAACATTTTCTTTGTCAGAAAAATGTTTAATAAAAACAATTGATCGAATTTTTTTTTGAAGAAATTCGTCGAAATATTTCCGTGAACATTGCTCGAAAAATTTCTTTGAAACGATTTATTTTACCTTACATTTCATGGAAATAAATTTCTAAAAAAACCATTGGTCAATTATGTTGTCAAAAATTGTCACCAAGTTATTTGTTGAAACAATTTATTGTAACCTCTCACAAAAATACTTTTACAAATATTTCCTGGATTAAATTCGCTGAAAAATTGTCAGAAATATGTTTAATATATGCAGTATGTGTAAATAATATAAGTAGACAATTCATCGATTTTTTTTTTCAAAGAAATCAGCGGAAGCAATTTATTGTAATTTTTCATTAAAAAATTTGCAATAAACATTACCCTACAAAATTGAACGAATTTTGTATTAAAGAATGTGAAATTATCATTTATTCAAGAATTGTTTTTTGTAATTATCATTAAGCGAAATTGTTCGACAAAATGGTTGATGAACTGTACATCGAACAGGACGACGACTTGTTTCGACCATGCAATCAACGATGCATTTCGATGACCTGATTACATAAATAGGTCGACGAATTATTTCAACGTTTTTTTTGTGGAATTATTTGTCAAAATATTTAGACGAATTGTTTTTACAATTTTTTTGTGGCGAAATGGGTTATTGTGTTGTTTTGAATGAATTGGAAAAATAAATCCCTGCGATAAGCTTCGATGATTCGTAGTGACACCATCTTGGATGGACGATTCGTTGTCGCGGAAAGTTTGACGAATTATTTCGATGAATTGTTTCTGTGAACAAATCGCCGAATGTTCTGACGAATTGACTGGCTGAATTATTCGCGATTTTTTTCGACTGTTCACCTTTAGTAAAATTAGAAGCAATCTTGCTGTGTCTCTAGTCGTTGCCCTTAATCTTTTGTGAAACTTGCTCTTGGCCACATAGCCTGTCTCGTTATTTCTACTTTTCTCCTTTGACACTTCTCTATCTTCGCCGACCTCTTTATCTTCGTTTATCTCATTTCGTCCGCGACAATCTCCCCTAACCCATTCCCTTCTTTTTTGGCTTCTTTTTTTCCGTCTTTATCTCAAAGTCGATCTCTCTCTCTCTCTCTCTTTATTTCTTTCTCTCTTTCTTCTCCTCTCTTTCTCTTTCTGTCCTTCTCTGCCATCGCGCCAGATAGATCACCATCTCAGCCGCGTCTGTCGTCCAGATTGCGTCTCCACGCGGCGGCGCACCACCCAAGGAGATTCTTTCACTCTCGTGGGTTCCCTTTGCTCCCTAGTTTACTCGGAGTGCTGTGTCTTCATGCGTGCCGCTCACGGGAATTTGCATCTCTTCGGGACCAAAACACTCCGCCCTGGGGTTCCAATTGGACAATGTCCGGGAGGTGATATTCATATGACGGTTTTCCCGCCTTGGACGATCGCGTCCCGCTGCGCTCCTCTCTTTCGATGTAGGATGGAAAGAGACACCTCCGTGTATTACCACACGTTATGTTTAACGCACACCGGTGTGAATGACACGGTTTTCTACGCTAGAAAATCATCTGCCGATCATTAATTTGGACATAATGCTTACGTCCTTTTAATAGAAATGCTTGGTAGTTGGCACTTAATTTTTGAAAAGACTTTTAAAGTTTTAATTCTGACATCGTCGGTTTCAAAAACGAACCTTTAAATGTTAATTTTAACGTATGAATTTTTAGCGTGAATTTGCTAAATATATGGATATTTTTTTATGCGGTGAGATTATACTAATATTGAAACCAAGTTTTTAAAGTCATTTATGGTATAATGTATAAGGTGATCGTTATAAACAGATTATTTTCATCCTACTGTCGGACCATTTTTTTGACCCGCCACGAGCGGTGCGGCAAGGGATTTCCTGGAGGCCATAATTAAAGGCCCGAATGACTCGTCTAAATCCAGGAGTGGGCGTTTGTCTATTTTAGTTTTCCGCATGCGGAAAATTGAGAAAACAAACACGACCTACTCATGTTACTCGGTCAGTTACGCGATTGGTCACGGATGATTTTTTGGAAGTTGCTTAACTGATGAACGATAAAGGGTCCCCGTAGTTTACGGCTCATCAAACGGTCGAATTTAAAGATATGAAATGACTTTTTATTTTTTTTTTTTGGGAAGGTTTAAGTATATTTGTCTTTTGTGACTTCACAGTGTATGGACATTCTGTTTGTTTCGACGCCTTTGTCCTCGTAATTTCTTGAGAAAATGCCTCGAGTATTATGACTACGCTTTCAATTTATGTCATTTTAAGGAGATTTTGGTAGTATTTGAGTAGTTTCGGTTTGACTTTCGGCACTTTAGATTAAGAAATGCATATACATATGTTGTTTTTCCTACTTTTACAGTTTTCATCATTTGGGATTCCCGAACAGCTTGTTGATTTGGGTTATACGTATTGAATTTTATGACCAAACTTGAAGCTTTTTAGTATATTACTTCCATTTCCATCACTTGTCGTTCGTACTTTCTATGTTTGTATATATATGTTTCCTTAATATTTTCTATTTTACGCGTGCTTACACACGCAGTAGTTTAGTGTCAGTTTAATGTATTCTAGTTCGTATCAGGAAATTTTATAGGATAACATTGGTTAAGATGATTATTTATATCGATTAAATGATTCGAGGAAATGGAAGAATCATTTTAATAAAGATATCAGTCAAATTCCTCGATACAATTCCTTTAATTTTAACATTGCTATTTTCTTAGAATAATTGTCAAATAATTCCAAAAAAATATATTTTAAATATGTTAATAGTCCGGCAATTTATTAATACGTAATAAACCCTACTAATCTTTTTAAAATGAAATAATAAAATAATGATGAAAAAGTACAAAAAAGAAAAAAATTATTCTCGTTTTTATCCACCTTCACGTGGTGGGTATTGAGCAACGTCAATGATTGATGGGTAACACATAGATAATTGAAATTCCTTCACATTTATGATCATAGTTTCATTTTTAGGAATTCAAAATGCAAAAAGTATATTAAAATCGAAAATGTCATGAATAGCGTGGTCTGTAACATGGCTTTTTATTTTAGTGTACCATACTGGACCCACCCGTTTTTTTAACTTCTAGAGTCTGACATAAGATTCATGATTTGATAACTCAAAAATTCAATAGTAAAACAATTGATCGCAGTTATATTGAATTTCTTCATACTGATCCATTTTGAATTTCTTCATATCGATTCAGCGACTTCTAAAGCACGCATAGGTACCAAATATAGTATCTACTATTTACAATGCTTTTACAACAATGCTTTAGATTAATTCTGTACGTGGAATTCTTTTTAACTGAATTTCGTCGGTATAGACGTAAACAAAAATGATTAATTTAAATTTTTAAAGAAAAGATTCGACCAAATACGATGCCATCGCACCATTTCAGATTGATTTTTAACAATTATTCGAAATATCATTGTTTCATCGAGAATTATTCTACTAAACATTCCATGGATGGATTGTAGGAATGATTAAAATTTTACAAAATTATGGAAGAATTCATGAAAACAATTTTAATCCCTATAATTTGCAAAAATATTCGTGGAAATTTTTATCGAACATTACACGTTTTTTAAAGTACCGAAACCAGTGATTGTTTAAAATTTGTACCAAAATACGAAAAGATGAAATATATGAATATAATTAGAGATGCTTTTATATAACGCATTATTTCTGGAAATTCTTATAACAAATATACATCTTTCAAATAAGAATTTTGTTGTCTCTTCCTATTATCCGGTATTTTTTCTTTTTAAACGCGTCCTATATTTCTTCGCCATCGAAGCAGCTCAAAAGGTTCGCTCTTGAAATTATAACCTCTCTTTATTTTTATATATATATATATATATATATATATATTTCGCATCCAGGATCCCGCGGCGCTTTAGAAGCGAGAAATTAGGCAGAATATTATAATTGAAGGCTGTCGTGGGAGTTTGCGGAAGGGGGCTACATAAAATTAGAAAAATAAACGAAAATACGAACGCGTGGGGCGGCTTTTGCATTTGTGTACTGTATATAGGCAGCGAAACGCGTACGTTTGCTTTATGGCCGGGTTAATTGTGTGAGTATAAAACGGCTGAATAAACAAGTCGCGCTTTCCGTTCCTTATATTCCCTATTCTTTATAACTGTCTTCCTCGACTCATCGCGTCTTGAGAATATACTGTTTATTGGAATTTCGTCTATACGGTGATACGACTAGGAAATTTCGCCTAATTAACTTAATGATTTCATGATATAGCTTCAGCGCGTTGAATAGTTGTACGAATTATATTCTCATAAAATACAAGCACAAAAAGTGCAAAGTAAAAAGTGTAACTATAATTTCTTCACACCTCGTTCTGCTCATCGTCTTTCCATTATATTCAATTCATATAATCTTTATAAAATTCCATTAATCGATTATAAAATTCCACTGCTCATCTTAAATTTGAAGAATATACAAGTGCATATATATGCATACGAAATATATGTCCATTATTGAAGGTGTATTTTCAAGGACACATTGTATATTTAGCCAAACTCTCGAAAAGCTTACCGCAAAGAACCACTTTTCCATACAATAACTTGGAAAATAAAATGCTAAACTGATGAAAAATCGTATTTCGCTGACACTTCAAAACGCAGACTTATTTATTATGTTTTATAATAACCACATTAGCTTGTGTAAACGAACCATCTGCTCAACAGCCGACAGTCCCCGAAAAGAGTTTTGATGTCCGCCACAAAAGATCAGTGAAAAATGAAAGACGTTTGTGAAAACAGCTTAAGGAAAAAGGCAAACAAGTTTAACGACATTTGCAGATATCTCGGTCGTCGAGAAGGAGACTCCTCTCCCCGTCCTCTCTCTCTGTCTCTCTTAGCGCAAAACGCGTGAAGTTTGATGACAGGCACAATGACGTGGGTCATGAAACGCCATTTGCAGAAAATTATGAAGAAGTTGACAGAAACATTGTACACAGAAAACTTTTAACGGTATATTATTATATATACGTATAGAAGTAAATCTCATAGTATATCTTTTAAAACAATTTATTTATATAATTATGTCTACGAATTGTTTTAAGGAATTATTCGAAGAATTGTTTCGAGAATTGTTCAACGAATTAATTCGACGATAGTCGTTTTTATCAATTGATTTGACGAAAAAATGTTGGAATTGTTCGGAGGTACCGCTTCACCGAATTAATATATATATACGAATATATGTGATTTCGATGGAATGTTTTTGTTACGAATCAGTCGTTGCGATAGGAAATAATTTTTCCAGGAAATATTTGATGAATTCATTGGACATGCCGGTTCTTCTACACGACTCGGCGAACACTTTTTGAAAGATGAAAGATCGAAGGATATGCGCAGAGAGTCAAACTGAAAATTGGCACATTGTTTAATAGAATACTGTACATATGTTCGAAAAAAATGCCAAATAAAAAATGATACATATAGCCGACGATAATAAGGACGGCCTTTATTTAAAATATCTTCCATGTATTTGAAAGCTTTTTGAACGGTTTCGCGTCTCGAGAAAGAACAGATTGGTATCACAACAAGAAAAAGTCTTTCAGCTTATCAATATACTAATAGCGCACCAAAATTTTGAACAACGACCAGGGTGGTCGGTTCGTTTAAGGACAGAAAATCCTTTATACTTCGGCGAACTTGAAGCGATTTCGCAAACCACAAAGTCCGAAAAATCTCGATTTACCTGGTTCGCAGAGACGCGCGAGAAGCCTAATAACAGAGGTACAACGCGGCGGTGGCGGCGGAACGTCCATCACCGGCTAAACGATTTTTCAAGAGGTCCATTGTCCGTATCGGCCCAGAGAAATTAGTCCGGACTTTCGCGGCCTATTGTGCGGCCAATTTGTAAACAAAAACACGCAGAACCGGTTCAGCCGATCACCGCATGTAAACGCGAGACAGATGCAGTTACCGCGCGACAGGTTGCGTAAAATTTTTGCTTCGCTTTGTTTTTTTTTTCATCTCGAAAAAAGGGTAAAGCTTCAAGGAAAAAAGAGATGACTAACAACGTTAGAGGGCACATCCCCCTCCCACTCTTCCATAATACTGCTTCCTCCACCATCGTGTCTTCTCGCCTTCCGTATGTTGCCAGAAGTTTGAATTCGGCGAACATCTAAGGCCACGCAACGTTTTGCTCGCCGCATGATCGAGATGCAGCTCGTGCACGCCAGATTTTCTATGGCTTCTTGTCTACCTTCGGCCCGGTTCAATCTGGTGGCCTCCGTTTTTTTTACAACAGCGGTGTTTCGCGCGACTTCCTGGTGCATTTCGAATGATTACGAAACGCCCACTTCGTTTCGGCATCGCTCGTTTTGTTTTCGCGGCTTCGCTTTTTCGATTATGACATTCTCGTTTGCTCGGTCCTCTCCCGGCGGTAGCAAATGGCCCTTTGCTAGGACTTCCTGTGCGCTTTCGAGCGATTCGCCTGCACTAATCGTGCGGTTTTCTGTATATAGTCGTGGTGACTTTTTTGCCGATTTAACGACTATTGTATTTATAGATTGACTGCAATTTTCTGTCTGCACACGAAACTCGGACTTTTTGAGAGGGTCTTGATCAGGGTAATCGAGATCGGCTAACATTTGAGGAACTGTAAATGATGGATTTCCGGAAAGCGATGCGTTTAAAAAAATTGCGCCGCTATTATGCAGTCGAGTAGTAAAAGGGGAAAAAAGCATCGAAATTGACGTAGTTTATGATTATTATTTAAAAGTGTTTATGAAAAGGGAAAAGTATTGAACGTGATAATATTGCACATCTTACCGATACACTCTACAATGGTAAGTTGTTCGTACATACCTGAAACATAAAAAGAAAAACAGTTGTTTAAAAATGATGTATATGTTTATACGAATTCAATATTTAGTAAATATATATTCGAAATAATTATGAGAAAGAATTTGCAGAAACTATAGTAATGTATTAAATGTATTAAACGAGTATTCCTGAAACCAACTTTTCAATAGAATTTGCAAAAATAATGGGTCGATAAATTAATAAGGAAAATATACTTGAAAACAATTAATCGAAGAGTTATTAAACGTTAAATTTTTTATATATGGAATGTATTCGTTAATACAATTCTTCGAAGTAATTCTTCAGAATCGTTATCTTGTTAAAATTATCGAAAAATTATCTATTTCATTATCGTTCATTAATGAGTAACATCAAATTTTATAAACATCCCAGCAAACAAATAACAATTATGTAACAAATACATCATGGTTACTTAGACACAAATGTTACATAATTGTTACATAATTGTTCCATCGTGGTTGACTGGGATTTCGCTGAATGTCATCAACACAAATTATCTCATTCAATTTTAAACATAATTTATAGAAACAATACAATTTCGAAGTACCTCTTACTCTTCATGGTCTAATCGACGAATTTCTACAAAATAATTGTTCGACGAAAATCGCCACATATATTGTGCGAATTATTTGCTAAAATCCCTAGTAGAAATCTGTCCATTTTTTTCTTACACTGTCCATTTCTCCTATGCCTTTAACATGGTAAATATCTGAACTGTCTAAGAATTGGCTAAGAATGTTTTCATTTCTACCAGGGATTATTTGTCGACTTATTCGTTGACCGACTTCTAGAATAAAGTTTTTGAATTAATTCGTTTCAAAATTTCATACAAGATCTTTGTTGAATAGATTGATTGAAATTATTCTTTATAGGAATTTGCCTAAATAATACTCAAATGAAAAATTAAAAGTAATTCACTTGATAAATGAATACTTCAATGTTAAGTATTACTTTACTAAATGTCGTGAATATCAATATTTGTCAATAAATGTATAAACCAAACACAATTTGTCAAGCAATTCCTCGACTAATATTTCACCGAAACAATATATCCAAACCAGCCCATCAAAACAATTCAATTATACTTGATGAATTACTTTTCAACTAATTCTTTTCAATGAATCATTTTTGACAAATTTTCCAAGTATATGTGCATTTCGTATACATGTGAATATCGACGTAGCCCAGTTCTTCATTCATAACCCTAACAGCACCGAACCTTATGACAAGGCGGTTAATTAATGTTGTTGTAATATTGACAACCTTATAACAACATCACTTAACCTTACCATTAGGTACGGTGCCATATTAGGGAATTTTTATTATTATTCATAAATTAATTTTTTTAATCAACAAAATGCACTTTAATCTGAGCAGATAAACCAGCGACATTACCTAACAGGTTTATACGCTGGCGTTAAAAAAGGAAAAATCGTCGGGAGGATTCAGTGAAATACGACCTATTTACGTTTCTGCCCGAAATATCGCAGGGACATGCGAAGGAGGGTGTGGTTCCCCGCCTTTACAAACGACAGGTTTCTGAAGCACATAAGCCCGGACATTTTCGGAATCCTCTACGATCTGATATCGAGCAAATTAATTGTCGTTGCGTTTAGGAAAATTCTCTTGCGCTACCGTTTAATCCTGAAATTGAAACTGAGATTATGCGACAGGGGTCTTCAGATATTCGATAAGACGCTCAGACCCTATATTATTATAAAAATAACTTAGGAATTCTGCCTTCTCTTGTAATATTTCTATAAACATTCAAAAATATTTTATACTTTGATCATTTCTTTTGTTATTTATAAATCAGCGATTTCACCTCGATGAATTTATTAAAGATTTTATGAATTCACTATTCCCCTGGTAGAAATGAAAACATTTCTTAGCCAATTCTTAGACAGTTCAGATATTTACCATGTTAAAGGCACAGGAGAAATGGATAGTGTAAGAAAAAAATTGGATAGATTTCTACTAGGGTCGTTTATCGAACATCTGGCATTCTTAACTTTATTACAAAATTCCGAAATTTGACTTCAATTACACATTTTAAGGCAATCATAAATTTTTCTTTTATAGAAGTTATGTAGACTGGAAAATTATATAAATCAAATGCATCAAATAAAGAATAAATATTTTTTAGACGTAAAAATGACTTTTAGGGTCTACGTTTATGTTTATATACATTTAGAGTCCATCTCTAAGTTATGTATATATATATATATATATATATATATATATATATATATATAGAACATGATAGTTATTTCATGTTCATGACCATATCTGTTGCAGAATTATTTTTGTAATGATTATGTGTCACGAAATTGTCATTAACGGATTTGAACCAATATATTGTTCATTGCATTCTTCAATGTTAAATTATAATATTCATTTTGACGTTCTCGTTCAATTTCGACATACAATGTTTATGTTCAGAATGTTCGAGATCAATGTTCTGTATTAATTTTTAATGTTCGATCAATTATTGAATTTTTCAGCTGAATGCCCATGTTCATGTTCATGTTCGTCTCAATGTTCGTATTCGTGTTGATAGTGATATCGATGCTGCTGTTGGCGAAAAAATAGATTTTGTTAATTGTCTTCTTTAATGTTAAATTATAATTCATTTGATGTTCACATTCAATGTTTTCCTTCAAAGTTTGCATTCAATGTTTATGTTCATTGCTGTTGTTACTGTTGGTGTTGATATTCATTTCTCTTATTATTTATATTGCTCTCTATTTTGAATATTCTTATTTATATATTCGTATTTCCATTCAAGTTTCCATTCAAGTTTCGGCTTATGCCCATAATCATGCTGATATACTATGAATCTTGGATGTCAATATCGGAAGAACGAAAGAAAAGCTAATTTACGTATATTATAATCGTGTTATATATATATATATATATATATATATATATATAACAGTTCAATTGAATACATAAAAGAAATTGCATTGCTTGTAATCCTCGAAAAGGATTTGTGTATACTTCTTATATTTATTTACGATGACAATACGTGAGAAGGCAAAAATATATGCCTTCCCCATTGTAACATTCGTCGCATTCACGATTAATGACATACCTGACCGTGTTAAGGTATAATATTGTACTTCTCACCATGTTACAAATCGGAGGATTCCTAATAGATAAATCTGTACGTCTTCGATTCGATAAATTAATTACCGCGGCATGACGGTTCGAATTATCCGTTGATGATGACAACGCGATTAGGAAAGATCTCTCTCCTGAAGTGTCGAGGATATCCCCCCACACGTGGCGCAGTGAAAATATCGGAATCGATGACTTGCACATGCCAGGAAGGACGATTCACGAAAGTCGCTATCAATCTTCCATGCGGATAAAACGTTGCGAAAGCGTCGCTCCCCTTCGATTCGCTCGAGATACGCCGATTTAAAAATGGAGTACGAAAATATAAAGGGGCCTCCTTACTCAACGACATGAATTAAAAGGCGCCTCGGAAGAAATTCATATATATCTTTCGCTATTTTTGCTTCCGAATACGACTTATATTTTCTTCTTCTATATGCCTTTTCCGTATCTTAATCTATAATTGTGTTCAAAGTTTATACTTGATATTTGTTCTAAATTTGTTCTACATTGTTTCGTTCGATGTGACATTGCAGTATTCATTATGACGTTCGAGTTCAATGACCGTTTTCCTATACATTTCTAATGTTTTCAGTAAAGCTAATGTTCTGTGAGTTAATCTGCGATGACTTGTTTAATCTCTAAGCTCAATGTTCACGTTCATGTTCGTGTTTGTATTCATACTTTTATATATATAAATGAGTAATATTCAAGTTCAAATTTCGTGCACATTTTTCATATCTCATACTACCGTTTAAATGTCAAATAGTCAAAGATATACCTTAGTATATATTTATATAGAGATATAAATGTATTGTTTTTGCTTTCATACATTACATTAATCAGTGTATTTAAATACGTAATCAATCAATAATGTTAAGTGAAACGTTCAAAAGATACAAAGTCTCCAGGATCGCATTAATCACTGTAAATCAAAAAACAAAGCGCATATGGCACTACGCTATACTTATAAGAGCTTCTATTTGGAAAACTGATTTTACGCATACGTATAAAAGCGTCAAATGACCCGATGAAAAAAGAAATAGTGGCGTTCGTCGGAGAACGCAAAGAACATTAGAAACGCATTACCATAAGCCGTTTTTTATAAGTGCACAGTTTGATATAGCATCGAGATTTTTGAAGCTAGGGGACCAAGCGTTCGAAAAAGGACGCCTTTTTTACCTCCGAAACCGATAAAAATCTCTCGTTCGAATATGACGTATTGACCGTATAACGCGATTTTCATGTTCACTTTCATGGGAATGGCCGAAAACGTTAAGGCAGATATGATCAAAATCTATATTTGGAATGATCTTGATTAAAGTATACTAAATAAATTATATATATGTATATGGAAAAAGATTTGTTTATTATTATTTTTTTTTTATTCTTTACAGCACCGAATTTCAATTATATTCTAGTAATCTTACAAGTATACTTAAAAGAGCTAAGCATTAAATATTGTATCAGTTTTGACACGAGACTAAAGAAAATCGTTACTGTCAATCAATAATTTAGTGCTGCTACTCGATATTCGATAAAATTTAAAACAAAGACTAAAAAAAGTGATGCAAATTTCAATATATAATTTTTTTACACCATTTTTTAGAGCTAAATTTGTATAAGGGTCACGATCGATAATATTCGATGTGCATAACTGTATACATCCAAATACATGTTCATCACCTTCAATTATGTAGATTATCTGTAAAATATACATGAATAAAATTGATCAAAAGTTATATATATATATATATGATGGAAACTAGACTCCAATGCAAAACATTTATTCTGACGATTTTAACATGTACATTGATTGTCAGACCGAAACATTAATCTGATATTAAAATTAATCACTGAACCTCAACATTGAATGCGAACGTTACACTTGAGTTCCTAACTTGAACATTATTTTATCATACATGATGTTATACATGATACATGATGTTATACTCTTCATTAAGCTTTAATACTGAAATAGATTAATAAATTTTATCGCATTGCTTGAACATCGCTTCTGAACATTGAAATTGGACATTGATAAACATCAAAGTCGATTGTTAAATTTCAACAAACATTGAACTTAAACATTTTTTTAAATTTGATACTTGAACATTGAACTTACATTTCAAACTTAAAGATTGAATTATATTTACAAAAGATATAACTCATAAACATAACTACTGTTAGTAAACATGAAAAGTGAATTTCTCATTCGGGCACAAAGCAGATAACGATGACAATATTCACGAAGCTAATTGAGAAAGATTAGTTTAAGATGTAGAATAGGAAAAAGTATGTGAAAGGAATTAATTGAATTAGAAAACGTAATAGAGGATTCGGCACAACTTCGCTTCTTATCAACATCGCAATTACGGGCGTATATACGCATTCCGAAAAATCCCATCAACGAACTCTCGAGAATTTTTTTATCAGAGCGACTCTTTCTTTTTCCCTTCGATCAAGTGAGTCATCAGCGAATGGAATAAAGAACCGTATATAGAAAGCAGAGAAAAAATATACAAAGCTACAAAGGCGGTACGATAAGCGTCCTCCAATAATAAAGGACGCATTTGTGCCAACCTCGCGGTTTTCGGGGCTCGCCTCTACTGCTCGCTCTCCGGTCGTCGTCGGCGCGGAAAGGACATTTTTCCATTCGAGGGAAGATAAAAATCAAGGGGTCGAAATTTGATTTATCGAACGTTTAATATCGCGGGAGACCATGGGAGGGCGTCACATCGGGATTAATGACGTAGCCGCGACGTTTAACTGCATTCCCGCTTCCTTTCCCGCCCGACGTCTCTTATATATGTATACACGATGCGGATGTCCCCGTTCATTTCGTGCCAGTCGCCCTCTGCTAAAGGGGTTCGCCAAACTTCGCCCCGGATCCACTCCACCGTGTAATTGTCCGAATCGTTGCTGGAATGCCGATGAGATCGGCTCTCGGCCGTTAAATGTATGGTAAAAAAAAGGTCAGTGCCCGGCGCGCTCGGACAGGTCGTAAAGTTTGCCTAGTAGCCCAATAATTGCCACTCCGCAGAGCCATCCCGGTGTAAATAGAGCCAAGCCGGTGCCATATTTTATTCCCGAGGAGGTAGTCCTTTTGAAAGATTATATACACAATGACGTAGAATTATGTATATAACGCACACTCGTGTTTGCGAACCACTAAACGACGTCATTTTTTTAAATGAGAAATGCAGTGGCTTTTGTACGTTTTTTTTTTTGTTCGTTCTCGTATTCATATTTTAATCAACATGTTTTTCGGGCACTGATATATTACATTTATATTTCTGTATGTGTTTTTTTTTTTAATTTCTGGAAATGCATTGCATTGATGTGTACTATATATATATATATATTTAATATTAAACATTGCATATAGAAACACGACATTTGAGACTGTAGAAAGTGTTCAATAAATAGTGAAATTTAACAATTGTTTGGAACCGAAAGTTTGAACGCTGGACTTCAACATATACCATTTTAATTTTAAACTAGAACATCAATTCAAATATTTAAATAATGAAAACCAAGCTCGAAAACTGAACTTAAATAAACAGTTCATTCCATCGTCTTAATGAATTTGAACATTCAAAGTGACCGTTGTATATTCCATTCCAAAACTTGAGTACAAATCTTGGCTCGTATCGAAATCGAATAATCGAATTTGAACATCGACATTGAACATCTAACATATAAACATTAAAATCGAACATTGAATTTGAACATTGAGTATTGAATTGAATGGAGATGGAGTTTCAATTTCACCGTCAAATTCGAACATCGAATAAATGTGAATTCGAATGGAATCTAAAAGTAAAATGTGAAGATTAATTCGAAAATTGATATTCCACATTGAACTCTACTAAGAAATTGTCACATTGAGTTACAACCTAACCTAACCTCGATTCGGCCATCAAACATGACCGAAATTATATTGAACATGGCTGCAACATTGATTATCTAAAATTTTAATACTAAACATAAATATTTATAATTCAATTTAAATTAAAAAAAAAAAACAATAAATGCAGTGCCGTAACAATATTGTAAACTTACAATGTTCTCCAATGAACATGAACATTGAATATGTACATGACGTTTGAATAGAAGTTATGAAACATTCTATATGAATTTACAATTTTATATAGTTTAAAGATACACGAACTTATATATATTTTTGAACGCGATAAAAATTTATAATTTAAATATAATTATGCATATTTTTTGAATGACAGTTAAAATGTATTATTTTTGTTTATATATATATATGTATAGGATATAAAAGCATTAAACAAGTATACCTGTATACACATATATAATATTAGTAATAATTATTATTATAATAAATATTATTATTATTATTATTATTGTAATTATTTAATATATCATAATTTAACATATAATATATCATAATATAACATATAAATTCATATCTTAAGTATTAAAATAAATTTATCGGCGAAGAAAAACCGTCAGTCAACAGAAACGTGCTGGAAGCATATACGATGCTAATTGCGAGAAAATGTATCACTAGTCGGCCATCATTAGCATGTCAGATGTTATCAGGCAGTTGTCAAACTCGCGTATCAGTCGTAATGGCTGCAACAATCGAGAAAATACACTAATTCGCTCTTTTCACGCTCCATTCACACTTTATATTTAAATGTATAATGTCCATTAGCATCTAGCAATTTGTTTAGTTTGAACTAATTTTTAATGTGTAAATTTAGACCTTTCCTTCGTTCTTCATTAATTTTAAACACTTTACAGGTTATATTATTCTATAAAATCTGAAGTTTCGTATGTAACGATAGTGTTAAAAATAACAACAACAAACCTATTATTAGTTGTACTTCACTTTTTTCCTTTTATTAAAAACGATTGTTGGTATTGCTGATTTGTCATAAATATATTGTAAATGGTATTTATGTCTAGCACGATGAGGTAATATACTTGCGTTCAATATTTTTCGGTGCACTAATACTTCACATTCGCAATAGTCGGTTTTATTATTGTCACACAATAGAATATGTTTGAAGTTAATACATAATTTTCTTTTTTAATATCTCGCTTTAAAAATAAAATCTAAATTCTATTGAATTTAATTTTAACGATTAAAACCTATGTCGGATGTTGTAGTATTCTATATGTAGAATATTAGTGTTACTATATATTTATGATGAATGTTTGCGCAACCGATGTTTATTTTTCACATTGCTTCAATATCTAGTGTTTGTGCTAAAATCGCATGTCAGTACAATGATTTGACGACGATATTCAGGCTTATGCATAAATGTTTCAATAAAACGACTGACATCAAGGAAGTAAAATGGTATAGTATAATACTATGCATTATAAATTGTGCAGTGAACAATCCGTTACTCCTTTTCTTTTTCAAGTTAATTCGTCGCTCATCCTTTCACTTATTTTATTTATATTAACGTCATGCTCAGGTTACATTTTGAAATAAGACGTTACAATCTTTAATTATAAATATGTCGTCGCGGCCTGGAATGCTCGAGGAGCGTTCGAGAGGAGCGTGACACGTCCCAATTCGGTCATCCTCCTTTTTTGCTGTATCCTTCTGTGAGTTTGCACAGTTGAGATAGAACCGGCTCGAATATCTTCGCGCAATTTCTCGTTATTAACGCATGAATATGCATGCGTAAATAAAACGCTTCTAAATATTCATAAAAAGCCGTGATTTTTAATTCGACCGAAGACGAGAGACGTCAGCAGTACGGAAGCGTGAAACGGATAAGAATATATACGGAAGACCCGTCTTACCCAGCTGTTCTGGCCTTTGATTCGAGAGAGATAGACGAAATAACAGACGGAATGAGAGCTAGATAGAGATAGAGAAGGAGATAGAGAGAGAGAGAGAGAGAGAGAGAGAGAGGAGAGAGAGACAGAGCAGCAAAGTCGCTCAACCCTTAAGCAGCTCCTGTCTTCGTGACGTATGAGCTTAATGATTAGTCTGTCACGGCACGCATAAACTTCACCGATAATGGAAAAACCGGTCGTGGCCGCATCAAACGCATGAAAACCGCCCGAAGGGGTTAAATGCGTCTCTCGAACATCTGTGCATCGATACGACTTTTGCAGAAGGTCGATTTAAAAAAGTTTTCGGCCTCGCAGCTATTTCCGACAAGGGCGGTACTGTATAGTATAATTGGCAGAATCCAGGGTGCGAAATTTCTTTCAGTACGGTAAGTTTCACATTGTTGAGGTTAGATCTGTATTTGAATTAATTGCCTGCAAACAAAGCATTGAACACAAATATTTTCATCCAAACACAAGATATGAATATTTGCACGCGGTGAATTGTTGCAAATTTTACCATTGAACACGATGAGTACACATTTGGACATTGAACATATATGAAGGACATAACCAGGATCATTTAACAAAAACAATTGGAACAAACAATGTGAAAGGACGATGAAAGCGAGCATTGGTCGTGGACATCGATTACTAATTGAGTATTGAGCAAAGTATACGAAGGATGACACAAAACGTGAAGCATCCTGCAACAAAGCTGTATAATCACAAATATTCAAAAATAATTTATCAGCATGTTTCCATGTTTGGAAATCGTATATTCAAATCTGTATATGATGTTATTTCGGACATTTGATCTTCAACGTTATGATTTTTATTACAGTGTGAGTCAACATTAAACATTAAACATTCGCAAATGTTTTAAAAAAACATGTTTTTCACGTTTAATGTTTGTTAATTAATGTTTATGGGTCAATGTTTATGGGTAGATTCCATATTTAGAGACGGTGATTAATGTCCATGTCTCTAGATATATACTGGTGTAAGGTTATCTTAAACAATAATATTGATCGTTATCTTAGGCACGATTATACCAAGTACGATCGTAAACATGATGAATATATGATCAGTATTTAATAGTATTATCATTCAATATTCAACCTCCGTTTAATTACCATGAACACGGCTGAACGTCAATGTACGTCAATGTAAGATGTACATCATCGTCACTCGAATGTGAACATTATAGACATTGAATACCACCTTTAATTAGTAAATATTATCGACGCAAGCCTTTAAGCAAATATCAATCGTAACCATTAAAAAAAAAAAAAAAACAGACGCAAAAACCATTGGGTAATGCTTAAAAATGGATTTTTAATAAAACGTGCTCAAATCCGAGGGACAGAATTCTAATTTTCTAAAAAAAGATTTGTCGCCGCGGATCCACGGACGAGGAATAGAGCGACGCGCAGATTTCGCAGTTTTCTCGGTGCGGTGGCGTAATTCAGAAGCGGAAGTAAATCCCCGGGTATGTGAGCGAGATAAATTAAAATGCAAAAATGCAAAAACGCGCGCGCGCTCTCGGGTCTTGATGGTACGATGCATCGCACCGAGATCCACGCGGGCGCTTATGCAAATCCACCCCGGCCAACTATATTATTTGTTCTGTGAAACGTGACGAATCGCGCGGTTCCCTTTGATTAGCGTAATGAACGGGCCAATTAGAGACGCACTCGCCGATGTAGACGACCGCGACCGACGTGCAACGGGGCGACATCGGAAACGTAACATGAAAAAATGCGGGCGTAAGCCTTCACGGCCGTGGGGGAGTGGGTGGATTATAATTAATAAGACGTAATGTATGCCATTATAACGAGAGGAGCGTTCAAAGGTGCCTGATGTATGCTCACGACCGAAAATTCCACGAAGGGACGTCAATTTTTTTTAAACTTCTTACATATTAGGGACGTTAAATGCAGGCATTTAATTGTACTAATGTGCATTTCCTGTACTCGGATTAAGGCAATTTGTTTTCTTTGCATAAAGATTTATTTTGGATTTTGAAGTTTCTCGCTGGTTATTTTCCTATAGTGAATATTGTATTAAGAGAAATGAAAATTTGGCGGAATAAAGAAAAACATTGAATTTATAAAATACGTAGAAAGAAAGATTGACTTGTAAATAAATAGAAGTGAAAGCATCGAAAGTTAATTGCAGCCTTCTGCGATTTGCTGATCGGGTGAACGCACTGATATATAAAACATATAGATAGGGCATAAGCGAAATATAGGTGACACAATTTGAAGTCGAGCCGGAAGGAAGATTGTGTGAAGCCGAAAATAACCGAATGACCGGCCGACTACTCCCGAATCCCGATCCGTGATGGGGATACATATGCAGTCGTTTGAATTAGGGATGCTTCGGAAGGATCCGCCATCTTGATTATAAATATCCCTTCCAGCATTTGTGCTCACGCCTTCTATATGCTGAAACCCCGCTATGCCCTATCTATATGTTTTATACCAGTGGGCGATCGATGCTCTCCATCCATATTGGTAGAAAAGTGATGTTCGTTAAAATGCTGAAGAAATCACGAAGAGATTGTTGTGTCGACAACCGAATAGGACACATATCACGTGTACATCATAGACGGGTTCGTCATCGGCGTCTAATGTTACCACCTGCAAGGCGTCCCTGCCGAGTCGACGTCAGCACGAAAAGTCTCCGGTCGTGGTTTTTTTCCACTGATCATCGTCAGAACTTCATATCGAAGGAAATGCTAACCCTCGAAGACATTCAGCATGGTTCCTACTTGTAGACAGTAAATCTCGCAAATAATCCGAAGGCAGAAAAAAGAAACTTAGAGGGACATTTGGAAGGTGACATTACTGGAAGAGTCCCCTTGGCCTGTCACAAATCCTGACCAGGCTTTTATATACCGATAAATCGATATAAGCTGTTCATGCATATTTAAAATGCTCTCAACTCTCTCTGGCGCCTCATCACACTTTGTTTGGTTTAAATCAATTATTTTCATTTAATCGAATGCGTCAACATAACGTTCTCACTACGAAGATCATATTTTCTTGTGTATCCATCTCTTATGCATTATTAAACACTTTTTATAATCATCAATGTTATTAAATTTTTATGTATAATAGGCGTAAAATAATTATTCAAATTAAATGATAAAATGATTGTTACAATACCTAATATGCATTATTTAGTATTTCTTTTTGGAGTTTTTTTGTGAATATCGATATTGGATATTTGAATAAATGTTTAACGGAGTTCTTTAATTATTTTCATTGTTCTCAATTATACGTTGTTTCTGTTCAATGTTTCAGGATATCATTTGTTATCTGGGGTAGTACTACTTTAAGATAATGTTAACATTATCGTACGCAACAGTTTTAATAATCACGTTAGTTCAATATTAATATTTAAAGATTATGTGAAATGTATTAGCGACGTGATAATATGTTGAATGTTAACGTTTACCCATATATAAATGTTCATGGGTCTTGATCAATTTTGATGTTCAACAAGTTTGTTGACAATTAAAACTATAAGGACATGTTTATTCAATGTGGAAGCCTAATGATCATGTTTGGAATTAACGCATTGAACGGTTGTCACAATTATTGTTGAAAGTTCACGTTCAGTATTAATGTTCGCCTACAAAGTTGAGTATTATCATGTTCATAATTTACTGATCATTCTTGTTTAATATTGATGATAACGTGTCTAAAGAGTATAACTAGAATAATGTCGAATGGTCATGTCCAAAGATAATGTTGACTGTTACGATCAATGTTCACCGTTCAATAATCAATGTTCATATTGTTCACTGTTCAATGTTGAATGTTCAACGGTTAATATTCACTGTTCAATGTTAAAATAATAAAATATTTCATTCAATGTTAATGTATAATAGTTGTATTCGAGGTAAGTGTTCAATGTCTAGGTTTAGAATTCACGATTAATGCTAATATTTGCCTAAAATAATTCGCTTCAGTGATTACGATTCACACATACGAATTCATGCCGCAGACCTCATTGCAATTGCAGAACGAAATCTATATTCGAATATTCAATGGCGTATACTATTTCTCGAATTGCAGCGAAATTGCAACGCAGCGTTTCCCAGCCGCACGACGAAACTTGCTCGTCAAAGAAGTACATAGGGAGAAACCGAGAGAAGCACATCAGATCAAGAGAGAGAGAGAGAGAGAGAGAGAGATAGGTGCGGAATGCAAATCGTCCTCTATTTTGTGGCAAGGCAAGATTCATCTCTCGGTCCCAAGGAGGCCCATTAGAGCGGGAGGAAGAGCGATGATTTTCTGGTGGGTAAATGGAGTTTGTTGCCTTGGAGCTGACAGTATTTCGCGTCGTGACTCATCGAGATTAGGGTCGCGAATGACGTTCGCGTTAGCCGGGAACCCCGCAATCATGGCTTCGGTTTAAGCGATCATGGTAATTCGCCAAAGTGCCCTTCCCCCCTCTTCGAGTGTTTCCCAGCACCCCCACTATATACATGCGCCCCGATCGAGTGAGCGAGGGACGGTAACGAGCGGCGCCGCCGCTGCGCCTCGCTCCAGGGCTCTGGATCCTCTGGAATCCGTGGGAGGTTCGATCCTCTTCCCTCAGCCTTCGACCTTAGATCACGATAATAAGACAGCCGCGGATTATAATACTTTTATAGCGATTTTATCGGCGGTAACTGCGCGACGCGTAAATCTCGCTTAGTGTCCGTCGCGGCCCGGAGGAAACGCTCCCAGAGGCGTCCTTAATCCGCCCGCTCAATTCCCAAATTGATTCCGGGTCGCTGCGAGTTCGCGCGGGAATCGCCATTGATGATCTCAGCCTCTTTGCTTCTGGTATCGAGTATCAAAACAAGTCACGATTATATCGACTTCTTAGTACGCTACTCTTATCCAATAGTAATATTGTCGAGGGGGGGGGGGGGGGGGGGAGGGGGGGGGGGGAGAAGGTGGTATTCGCCGATTTAACGAGTCTGCCTGCTAATTGCGCGACATTCTCGGTGAAAGTCATTAGGCAGCTCCCGGAAGTTTAATGAGGTTTGCGCAAGCGCGCGCGAACAAATCGGCCCAAAAGCTCCTAGGAAAAGAGCCGAGCTTCAAAGCTCTTCGTCGGCGTTTCCCAGCGACAACCTTTATAAATCTCCCCCCCCCCCCCTCTCTCTCTCTCTCTCTCTCTCTCTTTCGTCCT
>JAPYZR010003386.1:0-19262 GCA_030522945.1 Trichopria nigra
TGGAGATTTCATGAAAAAAGTAGGTGTCATTTTTTTTTTTCGGATGACCAAATTCAATACTTCGATCCCAACCTTTGGTTACGGGTCGAAGTAATATAATTCTAAAAGATTGTCGAACGAATGGTTCTAAATGACTATCGAATTGAATGATTTCGCAAAATTATATGTGAGAAATATCAGAATGAAACAAGAGGAACATATGCAGGTCGAATCCAGAATGGATATACATTCTACGTGAAATACGCCGGATACGTTACACCTGAAATTTAATTGCAACTTTAAAACACTCACGAGCATGTGCATGTTGGCCAGTAATTTATGCGTTTATCGGTAAAACAAAAAGGTGTATCAACTTTTACGCGAGCTTCATAATGGGAGTTCGTTTATAACGGTACCGTGTATCATTACCGCAGGTATATAGTAGCACCATGTTGCGGCTGCATTTTCACGTATTACGTCAGCAGACAATGACGCAGTGCCCCAGTTTTGCGAATCTGATCATTCATAAACGCCCCAGTTGCTTGAATCCCTTGAATCGGAACATTGATTTCCTCCTTTCCTAAAACGGCCTTACGTTAATTGTCAACAATCGAGATTGTTATTAATACACTATACATGTACTATATACGTGATGGGTGATATATATACGTTTAAAAATACGCGACACTTTACAGGAGCTGCATTCTACTTCTTGATGCTGTCTTTTTTCCCTTTGTTATTTTTGTACCGATTAAACCTGTGCAGTTAATTAAAACGTATTTAATGACATTATCAAGACAAAACAATAAGTATTTATTGCCATTCTGTAGTTCGTAGTATCCATAATTTATAACAAATATATTCCTTGTCTATAATATTTACCTACGTTTATATTAGTACTACGTATACAGGGTGTCTCATTTTAAGTGTTAACAAGCTTGATCTTGAACTCGATATTCAAGGTTATTTCAAGGTAAAGGTGATTTTTTTAAACGCGAATACCTATACTTTTGACTCCGGATTTGAAAAGAGCGCAAACTTTTACGGTCAAAATAATTTTTTCAACAAGGTCGAATACAACATGGCAAGGTCGAATGAAGGTAAAATTTGCGAAAATTGTTAATTTATGGATATTAGCTTGCCATAGAAGTTGGAAACAGCAAAATGTTTCGGAACCTTCTGGTACCAATCACCATGATATTGGACTTGATTTTTAAGGTTAATCAAAAATTTTCACAAATTTCACCTTCATTAGACCTTGCTATGATCTTGCTGAAAATATCGTTTTGAACGTAAAATTTCCCGCTCTTTTCAAATCCGAGATCAAATGTAGAGTTTCCCATTTAAAAAAGTCACATTGACCTTGAAATTACCTTCACAATCGAGTTCAAGGTCAAGCACCTTGGTACCACTGGATGACGCCCTCCATCCCTTTCAACTTTTGTTGATGATTTTTCTCTATATCTAAGAAAATAATGTAATAGTAACAATTGATTAACAATAATAATGATAAAACCCTTTCAACTTTACCTGTATTATATTTAACATATTTTTCCATGTCAACGTAAAACAGTTTACTTTTTTCAGGTTGTTATCGTGAAAACTGCGTCTAATAACTTTTATAATAATCATACATCAAAAAATACTAACAAGGATTCCATTTAAAAATAAATGCTTACAAGTGACAATTTATATTTTTATAGACACAGAGTCCTTATGGTATCACGTTGCAATTTTAAAACAATTATAATTACAACATAAATCAGTACTAAAAATCAAACTCTATTCGTGTAGCAGGTGTTTTTCGAGATTTTTAAAGTTGCCGAAACTTTTAATCTAACATCAAAAATGTACATTCCTAAAATAAGTTAATTGAAAAAGTATCATGTGACGGAACACATATAATAAAGAATCAAATGCATGATATTGAAATTAAACATTACGACGTTCACATAAATATACTTGCACAATTTAACACTATATATACGAGGTTAAGTGCGTCCTACTTTGAAATCAAGAGTTTACGTTTATCACTGAACGGAAGGCTATTAATGCGAATAAAGGATCATTAAGTGAGTTCTCGACTAGTGCAAAACAATGTTAGCACTTTAGAGAAAATGAGTACCGTTGACAATTTTCTCAAGCGGAAATGAATCGACAGAAAGGGACAGAAACTCCTTAAGTCGGTAAATGTAAGAATTTCGTCATTTCCGAGAAGTTTATGTCTTTCAAATGCTACATATAGTATTTTTATTTAATATTTAAAAACCAATTTTATTTATAATCATGCGAGTAAGATTTCACTCTATCAGGGACGAAATTTGAGATTCGTTTACTTCAAGTCACAAAATTGTTGGTTTTCCCTTTTTGCATAAACCGCTCAATTATCAATGGATTTAGTTATTGAATATACAAATCTGTTTTCAACTTCTATTTTATATATCCTTCAAATCGTACCATCTTAAATGTTATGCAACGAGTGCGTAAAGTACATTTTTATACACACGTCATATATTTTTAGGTAAGAATAGAATAGTGCGCAAACTTAATTAGAAACATAATCATGATGATTGGTTACTATATAAATAATAGTTTGTCAGATAAAATTAGTATTTCAATCCTGCGATATTATCGTAAGGAACACAACAATGATGAACTATAAGTGTGACTGTTAAAAAAAGGTGGTTTCGGGAATTCATTGTAGGAAAATAATCAATTTTCAGCTATTTATGCGCCATCTCTCGAGTCTCTAAAATGAAAAAGTGGTTCCACTGTTGCAAGGATTGCGGAGAGGGTCCGAAATCATAAAACAGTACATAAATTTCGTATAATGACCCATAAGGGTTATGAACAAAAAAAAATGATAATTTAACAAAATGGCGGTTTTTTACATGTCAAATTGACATTTTTTATTCAATGAAAAAACACTATGTTTATTATGGTGAAAAATAAGCACTAAACACGATCCAAAAAGATTCAAGTTGATCAGGTGATTTGAATTCGAGTTAGAATTGCAAAAAATTTGATAAATCTTAAGATAAAAGTATTGATTTCATTGTTATAAATCGAGAAATATCATATAATGTGAGCTATTCTGTTATATATAATTCACATTTTTTTTCTTCGAAAAGTACCTCGCCACTGGGTTGTTGAAGCTTTCCTTCGACTCTTAATCGACAATCTTTCGAGGTAGCCTGACGACGGTGCTCTGCTATATATGAGCAACCTCGGTTCATCTCTGTCGGCGACATAGGCTACAGATTCAATTATTATTCTCAGCATGCTGAACATTTACAGAATCGATGGAAATCCATGATCAAATATCTCAACAGCAAGATAACTGAGTACAATATTCAAATGGTTTTCAATCCATTGTGGAGATGTTTCGCAGCAAAGTACCAAGACGAGCGATTGCAGCTTTCGTTGTTGTACTTAATACTAAATATTTAATACTCAAATTCAATATTGGCACTAACACCATCGCCAATATGCCGCGTAATCTAGTGAACCAACATTTCTTTTACATTATCGACTTCCATTTTTTAAGCAGACGCAAGAATGATTTACATGGTAATTCTGCAGACCTTCCAGGATAGGTATCGTTTTTTCTTTTCCGGTATTGCCAACCCCGACAGTGAACATGAAGTATGCGGCCACGTTTCTTCCACATACATAATATCCAAAAACTGTCAAAATTTGTATCTGAATTTTCTTTTTCTAATAACAGAATAAACTTAGAAGTTGATCTACGCGACGGATAATCATATAAGATCTTTCTTGATTGGGATACCGAGCTTTTTCACTCATTTTTAGATCATTGTACTAAATGCTACCATAGCAGCGGACATAAAAGACCTATATACGTGTATATATATACATATCTGCATATATTTAGTAGTTCGGTAGACAGAGAGAGATTATAGATATAGTTATAAGAGAAAGATATCTTTAGTCCGATGTCTAGAAGTTGCAAGACCAATAAGAACGCGTGTATCAGAAGAAAGATTTCCACCGATTCGAATTTTTAGAAGCAGCACAATACACATTACATATACATGCTGATTGCGTTTATGAGATAAAAAAAGGAAAGTTCTAAGTGCATATCTAGTTCGGAATTCCCACGTAAGTCATGAAACGAGGAACGGGTGAAAATAGCGAATCGTGTCAGTCACTTAGTATGAGTCGTCTAATGACGCGGCTTAAATTTAAACTGTACGCGGACATTCCCGTTTATTGCGCAAATCTATTTGCGACCAGACGACCAGATATATGCATATATATGCACACACACGCACACACATATGTACATATTAAAACGTATATGTATACACATTCGCTCGAGGTAACTCTGGAACGCCGTACGGTTCTCTTCTTCCGCTTTCGAGCACATTTCCGTCGGCTGGTGCAAAATAGTGTCCAAGACAAAACGTCAATAAGAACGAAATGGGTTGGGGACTTTCGAGGATATCCCACTTTGATTAATGTCGAAGCTACTATAATTGCCGCGACGCAGACGGTGCTTATTCAGTTGGTACTTATCTGTTGAAAAGTCCTTCAGGCGAGCATCGTAATGAAAGATTAGCGTTGAGATTATTTGTCTGTTAGTTTAAGTGGGAGCTTAAACGATATATTTTCAATTTACGACGAACCAATTGCTTCACTTCAATTACAACGTCTGTAAAAAAATGTATGTTACGAAGTAAAAAAAAACTTTCGTTTTTGAAATCGGAAATGACGGTCAAATTGAGTCGTCTGTTTCACCAAATTATGTATATATATATATGTAGTATATAATAAACATCATCGAAACCCGTATACTTTTATCGGAACTCGTCTAAAAGAATAAAAAAATATCATTTGTGATATATATATAACTTTTAAAATGTAATAATTTTGGCAACATATAAAACTTGGAAGAAAAGATAAGAAATGAAAAACTAATAAAATAAACACGATAAATATATACTTTTCAATTAATTTCTTTTATTTTAATTTTTACATTTTTACATATATATATATATGTTAGAAGAGTAGTTTACGAGGACATTTACATAAATTTGCATGTTTTTTATTTCCCTATCATTTCCCATGTTAAATTTACGAAAATACGTTTCTAACATATATATCAATAGATTATATATCCTCTTCATTTATTGGCAAACTACCAATCGTTACCCTAAAAGTGGTTTGAAAAATTAATCGTAAAGTAATTTGTGAAAATTAGAATGGACTTTTTAATAATATTTTGTATACTTTTCATTTTTTGTAAACAAAAAAGCATGCATTTTATATAGATCGAACAAATTTCTGAAGAGGACCAACATCAAATTTCAAAACTAACTCATGTCAACATGACCGTATACAACCAAGCAATTTAAATTCTTCACATTTTATACAATCCATTAGAACAGATGGAAAACAGGTTCAGTAAAAATGCTGGTCTTCTAGACCTGAAGGGTTAACCTTCTCTTATTATATTTGCTACGTAACGCAGGCTGACAATGCTGTGTTGAACCACGTTCGTAATATTAAGGTGAATTGGGGTACATTATTAAAATTTTCTATATAAACTGACGATTTCATTTTTAATGATAAGGAACACTTCTTTAATATCAGTTTCTCGAGTAGGAAGAATTGTCAAATATTGTACATACATATATATACATTATGAAATGTACAATTTCAGGCAGGATTATATATTTCCGCTATACAATGCTGATGTTTATAAACAAAATGCATCGATTTTATTTATATCAAGATCAGCAGGCCATGAAAGAACACGGTGATGCGAATGATTAAGTAAATCGTAGCTACGTAATATTTGATATGATAAACATTGATGATAAACATTCCGATCTATCTAACAAGCGCGAATGCATCTGGTTTCTAAATTAGCAGATTAAGAACTCGCGTTATACATATAGATAACACGACGTCACGCTCGTGCTTATAGCGACCCAATGATGTTAAATTCCTGTGGAATGGAATTCAATATAAATGTAATTAATGAAGATGGCTTGTGCATGAAATATAATTTCATTCATTTTCATAAACGATTAAGCTAACGAGATTTTTTGCCTTAAAAAAATATTAAATCTTTCTATATTTCAAGTAATATCGGATGAATTAAGTGGAGAAATATGACGAAGACGAATTTCATTTTTTTCAACGCCATTTATGTAGACATTTTTATTTTTATTTAAACGGTATATGGTTTGACTTTTTCCAAGTCTTTAATAACAAATTTTCATAACGTAGGATTGAAATTAATTAATAAATTTTCGCTTGTTATATCGTTCATTCCACTTAAGTCACTGAGATTCCTCAAGGGCCTTTTAGAATTTCAGTCGTGCTTGGTACTGTGGTCATTACGAGTTATTTGTTTTAGTAGACTCCAAATTTCATATAAGAAGGAACTTAACTCGTCTGTTATCTATGTCTAAAAAAAAAATACTTATTTTAATATTACTAAATCATATTTAAGCTTTATCCAACTGAAAATTTCAAGTGGTTTTCCTATACTTGGTATACTTGGTCCCCCGTTCAGGATGTACATGTACATATATATATGTTTTTATATGGAAGGTAAATGCTTGGATTAAAAAGGATTACAAATGATCGGAAAGGATTCATTTTCTTACTAACAAATTGCAAATCCTTGTTAATCTAGGATTGGATGATTTTTATCCTATACTGTGAGGCAAGTTCGTACGATCAAACCAAACATTTAAAATTACGTATATACGAGACATGATTGTAAAAAATAATTATTCTGTAATTTTTTCGTTTTGCAGAAAATAATATTTCAAGAAGTAATGTTTGTGCTACTGAAACGAGAAAAAATTAAAAAAAAAAAAAATCTTCACTTAACCATTGCATTCAATGTCAACCCCCATAGGTTAGTATGCAAATGCGCGCTCGTCCGTTTAATTTCGCGCACTATAACGTCTATACACCTATATACGCTCTGAAAGTTCTCGCGATAGTGGTTTCGCCACTGGATGGCACAGAGACTTAATGAAAGTACCAGCAAATGCAATTCGAGTTACTTTCACGGTGAAGGCGTTAGCCTCTGCTGGTGTAGACCTTACTTAGCAACAGACCTGAAACCGGTCCGTAACGAGCGTTCACCGCATGTCGTTCTTGTTGCGGTCCAATTTGTGGATGCTCGCGGGGTACAGTAACGCTGCATTTAAAATCACCTATATCTCCTATCGCCAACTCCTATTAACAAGTTCGGCTCGATTAAACGACCATACTCAAACACATATGTGTATACATGTACATAATACCAGCAATGGTCCAACCAGATCCAATGGATACGCGGGATGTACTGGAGATTCTGCAGGGTCATATCGTTTCGTCTGCCAGCAGTTGCGTAAATTCGTGAAAAAAAAAAGTTACGTTTATAAATGCATGTACTTGTAAACCCCGACGCAAAGTTCGCATTTAGAAGCGGATTTATAAATTTTACGCAAAGCATTGGACGAAAACGCAATTGGACGAAAGTGATTCAAGTATATATGGCGGCAGATATATTTTAAAGCGTCTTCTTGCCGATGTCGATGGTGTTTATTTTACTATGTAAAGGGTAACACGAACAAGATTTCTCTTTCTGTGCTGCCATGTCGAGTAAATATTTCCTTAAGGTTTTGCAATTTACTACGCTGAATTATTCATTGCCGAACATGAATATTTAGAAATGTCCGCGTTACAAAGTCAAGTACGTGCGTTACATTTATGAAACTTATATATGTATTAAACAATTTTTTATACATATAAGGCTATTTTTGTAAAATCTGTATTGAAGTGATCATCAAATTCGATTTTTACTATTTCCACCTTTTCAATCTAGACTTGTTTTTGTAGTAAAAATTTAGAATTTAGAGAGCATATCATTTTAGGATTTCTGATTTCAGATCAGAAACAAAAAGTATACCACTTTCCAAAATGATACATAGACGGACGATTCATACAGTGGTCCCTCTCCTATTCTATAGTCCCCAATTCCACGATCTTATTCAAATCTATATACTCTCATTCGTGATATAAAGTAACTTTCGACAAAGAATGGTGTTGAGGGAAGGTATGGAATAGGACAGGGCTCCAGGTTGTTGGGCCTGTCGATTATAGAATTGGACATGAAAATAAGGACTATATTTATATCGAATATTTATTATCCAGCCTGATAGAAACTTACTGCTTCAGTGTTTATACAAATATTTCAGCATATGAATAAAATTAATTATACAATAGAACAAATTAATGCATTGAAAGATTGTGTTCGTAAAATAATTTTTCACGCGACAACACTTCCGAAAAGAATTTATATATGTTTGCATACGATTTGCGTCCTGCTTTGAAATTGATGCGATATGAGTGCATTATAGAATACTTTGATCACGAGAAAAAATTTCATTCATTCAATCTAAGTTGGATTGATTTAAATAAATATAGAGCATTGTTATATGATTATTGAGATGTTTCGTTGATTCGACTAAATTACTTTTTAAGTTATATTTTTTTTACATAATAATAATATTAATAACAACAATAATAATAATAATAATAATAATAGTAATAAACTGGGGTCTTCGCCTTCACCCATATACCGTAGGTTGGATCGAAGTATTGGCATTCGAAAAAAAATGACTATATATATTTTCCCATCAAATGTCCACATTTCACATCATAATTATCTAAAAATCCAATAAAAAAATGTCTATCTCTGATGTCACATATTTTTTATGCCGACGGTGCTCAAAATGCACTCATGGATGAAGCAGTACCGTTTCTTTGTTTTGGTCCGCGAAGTCGAGTTCACCGGCTTCCGATGAAAAGATGTGCGCTGTTTGTCACCATTGTTACTATTGTATTATATTATATTATTATTATTGTATTATGTCTGTCCGTTTCGCATATCGAAACTATAATTTTCAATCTTTATTCCCTCCTCCTATTGATTTCCGATTTATACGAGATTGCAAGCAAACCTCGAATTTGGAGCGAATATATATATAGGCTTCTATTTTTCATTTTTCCTCCCCCGGTTCGATTTTTATCAATTTTTGTAAATTGTTTCTGTTCCGTTTCTATTCCACTTCGACCCAGCATCGTAGGTCGTCACGAAGTATTGAATTTGGTATACGCTTCGATTTTCTGAGTTTCATACTTTCAGAATTTTTTATAAGAAATAGGTACCCATCGGAATTTAAATTTCAATTGCTCATTATGTTCGTTAGTTCTTCGGCTATATCCTGATATTTTTTATTTTTGCTGCACGCATTCTTACATCAAGCTCTATATAATCTCCACAGTTCACACACTTCGAAAATTTTTCATCTTGCACGTTCGTTTGTTCGTCATCGTTTTTTTGTTTAGGTTTGTTGTTGTTTGTGTGGGTGGTGGGAGGTGGAGTGGGGGGGGGGGGGGGGGGGTGGGGGAACAAAAAACATTTTCTAGATAAACTTTAAACTACCATATCTTTCTGAATTTAGTGACAAAACTTGCGAGCGAAGAAATGTGCTCTATCAAAATATATCGATCTGAACACGCAGTATCAGATCCAAATCATTGCATGCTACAGATCGCCTATATTAACAATCACAGATAGCAAACAACAATGAGATAGTAACACTATAATCTAGCCCGAAAAAACAACCACACAATTCTTCTGGGAGACTTCAGCGCGCACAATAAAGCTTGGAACTGCAACAAAGACGAGATCAGCGGCAGGAGACTCCTAAAGTCCTTAATCAAAAACAATCTGATAGTTCACAATACCAATTCCCTATCTCGCATTGGCTCCTATTCCGGAATAAAATAAAATTTAGACCCGATCATCTCAACCCTAAATCTTGTAGACATAGTCAGTACCTCGGTTTACGACGAAACAGTCGGATCCAACCATTTTCCAGTCCTCACTACTCTATCCATCACAAAAAACTATTACACGAAAAAAAGCTTTCATATAAAATCGAAACGGACAAATTGGACGAAAGTTAAAGAAACAATGGAATACAACCATAACATATTTCTTGAATCCAAGTTTTGCGTATATAGTACAATGCATAGACGACATTTTGAAATTAAAAAATATAACGGATATCCAGACTAAACTATAATATATACCTAAGCAATTCCGAAACGATCACACGGCCCGTAGAAGACGACACTAGTCTTGTTCACAAGCTAAAAACAGCTAAATATGCAGATAATATTCTAAAGGAGGTCATAGAAACGAAAACGCAATTGTAATTTTTCTGACGGAAGTAAAATCAACAACGCCATATCAGTCGGATCTGCATGTAGTAGTAGTCTAAACACAGTGATCAAAAGAAGTATACATAATTTAGCTTCTATCCACACCGCAGAAAATGTAGCGTTAAACGACGATGCATTAGATCTATATAGCCTTATCACACTCCGATCGTAACATTCACATTTTCACTGATTCTCTCCGCACATTACAAAAAGTAAGCTCCCACTTATAAATATCAATGCAAATAAATATGTATATATCAAATCAAAGCCAAAATATTTCAGTTTTTCAAAGAAACTAAAAATATTTCAAAAATTAACTGTTTTGGATCCCAGCTCATATAGGAATCAGTGGAAATGAATACGTCGACACTCAGGCAAAATTAGCCATTAATGAAAAACACAGCGAAGATTTACGCGTTCCATTTACCGATCTCCATCAACATTTTAAATCGTCCGCGGCAAAGAACTCGGTGGAAAAAGCTTCCGAATTAGGAAACGCCAAGGGAAGAGAATACTTCCGATATTACCATAGGAGGAATGGCAAACCATGGTTCGAGAACTACTACAATTTAAATCGCAAAATTAAAGTCACAATCAATCATTGCGGCATCTCTTGCTCGAGTCAACATAAAAAAGGGTTCTTAATGTCTGTGTGGCAACGCGGACTTTCAGGACCTCGATCACATGGTTTGGCAATGTCCTCAATATGAAACTGAAAGAAGAAAACTTTTAAACAACCTAAACAAACGTAATATACAACTGTCCATGATAACGCGTTCACTATTATGTCAGCCAAGGCCGTCTATTTGTAAGATTCTTTGTAAATTTGTTGAAAAATGTAAACTTGAGATCTAAATAACCATATGTATTGAAAACCTACCGAAAACCTAAATTACCCTATATACTTGGGTAGATAAAGCTTAATAAAAAAAAAATAAAAAAAGTACAGTTCAACAATCATTATATATATAGTTTATTTTTGAAGAGGGTCCACACAATAGGGCCGAAAACGTCAATTTATTTATTTAGTCAAAGACTGTAGTTAATTTCAATATTATATAAAAAATAAACTTCAACAGTCGTAAAACGAAAAATTTTATATTAAAGTTCACTAAATGAGTATTAAATATTCATTTTTAAGACGACTTTTTTGCAAGACATTTTTGCGATGATGACGACGTCTGTTCGTCAATGGCAACAAAGTATTCATATCTCGACGTTTTATTTCACCGCCGCAAATACTCGTTCAATTATAGGGTAATAAACGAGGATATGAGTCATGTCTTTCTTCATTTTCGATTTAACGGTTTCATTATGTATTCGTTACCCTACTTTTATGGAAACGCCGGTATAATTGCTAAATACCGCGACGTAACGTTTCTTAAATGGCCCCGTTGATTCTAAAATTATTCATTCTTTTCTTACACCATTTGTCGAAAATTACATTATAGTCATGCAAGTAATAAAGTAATTAATTAATTAATTAATTAATATATCTATTAAATTTTGTGAATTTATGTTCATGTGAGACTGTTATAATTAATTGATTATGAATTGTTGCTGAAGTTTTGTAAAAAGCTCGTTTCCTCTATTATACTTTATGTTTTGACAATTGAATGTAAACAACAACATATATAGTTTATAGAACGTAATGTATTGCAATAAGAGCTCATAACGTCGTCTTGCATAACACGCAGTAGTCTTTTATTATCTACCGCAGATTCCATTGTAGTTTTCTGCTTACCAGTTCTCTTTAAACATCTACGAAGGATTTCTAGCGATTTCTTAGACCACAAAATTGAAAACTTTCTCCCGTTGTATAATTCCTTCACAGCAGAAATTATGTTTCCCATAAAATCGCAGTATTTTAAGCACGTTGCCATTGTAGAAAGGATTCTGGAACGGTTGTTAATTGTGAGTTTTAAGCCTACAATTATGTTTTCAAATATGGTTAGAAGCCAAAGTCAAAATGGACTACGTTGATTTTCTTATCCTTTAATACATATATTGTACGACGTAATACAAAACATGTATATAGACGTGCTGAAATACACGAATGATCGCGCTTATCTTTTAGTTTTAGCAATATAAGTATAAAAGTCGATTCCAACAAATTTTTTAGCAACAACATATACGAGTCAACTCACACATTTTAGTCACATCAAAGTCATGAGATTTTAGATAAATGTTAGTATAATAGATAATGATTTATGCTAATTTTCAATGTATATAGCTAGATAGACCATCGCGACACGCATATATATGTATTAATAGATAAATAAGGAAATTCTACGCGAAGAATTTTTATCAGCCATTGGAAATTATCTCTCTTACCCCAGATAAGCGATCTGAGATGACGGAATGTTGTTCATAACCTGATTTTTATCCGATGTAGTGCTGACGCATTTCTATATATTTAAAATTTTGACCTAATTCATATCTCACTTGGACTGTTTATGTTCTGTTAAATATTAATCTGCATGTTATATAACTCAAATTAAGATGTAAATTACGCCTAATTCAAAAATACTTACTCAAAATAAATTGTTTCTCAAAGTGAAAATGATCGGTTTATTGTTAAGCCATTGGAAGGGTATCGGGAAACAGAAATATTATATAAATCAACAAAGGCAGACAAATATTCAGCATATTATTATGTTTAGTATCATGAGTCAGAGACCGGTTTATGTCGGGAATGATTCGTTCAGTGAAATTTCAATGAGGAAGCGTCCGAGTATTACGGGGTTCCGAACATCGATTCAGGTTTTCGATTTCGTTTTTCCCAAGACTGACTAATATCAATGGGATTTCGATGGTCCCACCGAACATCATGAACCATTTTTTTAACAGATACACGTGCCATCCACCGAGATATGGCTACTCGGTGGATGGCGGGAACCTTACGATAAACGGGCGTCCATGCTCGTTACCTTGGTGTAAGTTGAAAATGGATGATAGTACAGGTCCTTGGTCGGAGTAGTTGTAAGAAGCAGAAGGCGGTGACCTTTTCTGTTTTTGTTTTACCGATGCTAGGAACAGACGCCACAGGGAGTCCGCGAGAAGTGGATAGCCCTTAGCAAATAGATAAAATATACTGTACCGCGCGATTATTGTACGTGGCCAAGAGAGGAGAAGTTGTACACGAGAAAATGTTCGAGATTGCGATAACAATTTACCAGCAATCAATTTTTGTTGTACGATTTTATGGAAGATTTTTTTCAAACTGACATTAATTGACAGTAAGCCTGAAGTTTATTTTTAATGGCGAAAACAAAACGTTAATGACTGAAATCGTTTCTTATCGCATTTAGGGTATAGAATTTTGGTTTGACATTTTGACCTACAATTAAATGTCCAAGACAGCATTTTTTATGATAATTTTAGTTTTAATTTTCTAGGAAAAATGATGAACCGGAAGTCAATCTAAACTACATGCAACAGGTTGGATATAAGAACAGGTTGGATAAAGATGATTAGAATAGTCTGATTATATTTTTTGTTAATCTTGGTTTCACACAAAGCAAATTAAGAAATAATTTGATTATCATTCCGTCAATATGTTATTGTCGTCAAGCATCATGGAAAGTTGTTAAAAACTTACAACAAGGATAGATATATAGAACTTCTGAAGTAGAGTCACTAATTTCTCTATATTAATCAGAATAATGATGTTTGTTTCATGAATATTCGTTTAGTATTTTTCCTAAATTTTTATTTTTATTTTTCTAATTCATCAAAAAATACATTGTTTTCCTTTTTAAAGTAAACTAATATTAACGTCAATCATTTGACTGCGATGCTTCTTTTAACACAAAGTTAAACTTACTAGTCTCTCTTTGCTATTTTCTGTTCGTAACCTCGATTACGACCTGAGGCACCCCAGAGCAATTACTGAAGAACCTTCTAGATTCTCCAGTAGATTTTTTTCTCCTCTTCCTCGTCTTCGTAGACTTTGGAATTCAATTCCGCACTACATCCACTGTATTAATTTTCATAGATTTAAAAATGCAATCAGGCGCACGTATCTGTCGGTTTAAATATTGTACTCTTTATACTTGTACAAGGTTTATATTTTGTGTAAGGGCTTGTCCCGTATACTTTCGTAAAAACAAAGTAAAAAGTCCGGTAATTAAAAATTAAAAGCTCATTTTTTATTTTGCTTTCTTTATTATGATTTCAAGAAAGAACAACATAAAATGCACAAGTGATGCTGTTTACCTTTTATTTCTCACTCGATATAGCTGAAATTTGTTTTGTGGTCTACCTTCATAAAGGACTGACAAGTTAATCGAAAACGTACATAAACAGATTTTCTATTCAAGAAATGTGTATTTTGATCTCAATGCTCACCGTAAATTCAATTAACGATCGAAACATGAAGAGTGTATGAAAACTTATAATAATTAGGTTTGTATTTTTTTTTAATTCAGATTTCATCGCAATATTAAGAGTGATATTAATTTTCAACTTTAATTTCAATTTCGTAGATAGTACAACATAGTTTGGACTTTCAATCATGTTGTGTAGATAGAGATAGAGCGGACGGTAGACATAAATGAAGCATATGTTCCGTAGAAGGCCAAACAGTCACTGGAAAGTTTCTTGTTTATGCCGTTACTTGCTACGAAAGCAAGCATAAAAATTACGCACGACACCCGCGCAATATTTCCGCATTTCGTTTCGTGGTTTTGCATTTTTATTCCGTCGAGATTTTTCACTTTTATTTTGTGTAGATTTCTATCGCTCGAGAAGTTGCTTTGAATAACAAGTTTTGTTAAAAATAGGACGTAAGTGGTGTAGTATGGTAAGTCTTTATAATAAATATGTCAATTCCGGTCGAAAAGTGGCTTTAGCCTGTATATATTTACGTTTATATAAGTATTATTCAACGTGTAAAGTAACATATTTTATTGACAGTTATCGCATCATATATCGAATCATATCAAATTAAAATTAAGTTCATTAGCGTAATGCAACTTTTAGATTACCACCTATACATAATACTATATATACGGTTTTAAATTGATAATGGTAAATGTTACATCATTTACATATTCCATTTACGGAAGGAAACATATAGCTAAGACATTTAAAAATGCAACGAGAGTTTCAAAATAACCACTTTTCTCTATTAAGATCTATTACCTAATTTTTCTCTCATTATTCATCATTACCACCCAGTATTTCGAGAAACATAATTTTTCTCGAGATTCGTTTTTTTTTGTATTTTCACAATGACAGAAAAACACCAAATATTTTGTCTCTAAAAGTTAGAGGGAAGGTTTTCTATAGGCTTATTCTGTACGACTCCTAAATGGAATTTTAGATACAGGATTGTTTTGACTGGACTGATAATAGATACTTGTATGTCTTAAACATTAAAAACTAAACAATAGCGGAGAGATACAATATCTGTAGTGCAGAGCATGACATTTACATTGATAGATATAATAAAAATCTATATAAAACGTTTTCTTTAGGATTTTTCACGGAAACGTTCGATATAAATGAGTACGTCAAATTTATTCAAGCTTTTTTTGATTAGTCACAGCAATAACCCATTCATTTATTCCAGCATATTCTTAAAAAAAAAAAACGCTTAAATATTGGGGGCCGAAGTGGTTAAAATATTAAAACCTTTGATATATGAATTTCAGTTAAAAATAATTACAAATAGTGCATGTTGCGTTACAAATGTACGTTTCCTTATCGAATCTGTGGGTAAATAGTGTTTTATATAAAGGAGTATATGATGACTTTGCAATGCTGACATAACGAAACTGAAATCTAAACAACAAAAGTGTAGGATATACGTGACATTGAATTTAGCCCGTCATAAATACGAAGTGCATTACTTTTCTGATTGAACTTTCAACTATTTAACATCGTAGAAAATCGCATGAATGACGTCAATCGATATTCCGTTTAGTTCAGAAAATATCGTGCTTGTATTATTTTTACCTCAACGCCTCTTAAAACCGATGGACGAGTAAACAGTAATGAAATATCAGTCTCCGTATCTTGTAAAATAAGATACACAAATATATAAATACATATATGAAGAAAAAGTTGACATGAGCATGAAATCACGATTTTCCTTCCATTCACAATGACATAAGAATAAAATTCGTTTATTGATTTATTCCGGAGAAATATAGGATTCGGAGTGTGTAGTTATATTTTGCTAAAGAGAAATTAATGCGGTTTCCGGCCTCGCAAATATCTTCGGTAATTATCAAAGTCTTCACTTTCTAAATTACTTAGAGTAAAATGTCACACTTAAAGAGCGAATATGGAGCTACTCTTCAAAAGAGTGGATTTTACCTCTTCAAGAAATTTAGAATGTATTTTCAAGCCTCACTAACAAATCGAAAAACGAAAAATATCGTGAGGATTTTGAGTGAGCTCTTTCGATTTAGGGGATCAAAATTTCGTTTCCATTACTTAGAAAAATAATATGGCGGATTTGATTCGATATAAAGTACCGAAAAATTTAATTTTTTCCAAGTCTACACGGCTGATGATCCGTTCGAAACTACAGGCAAATGTGGACAAAATAGTTGGAGTTTACGAGAAACTGTCTTGTATACAGCTCCATTTAGTTTACACTTTTAAAAATGGGGGAAAACTGTTGAAATTAATTTCGAAAAAAACGTATAAAATACACTATATGAAAAAATCGTTAACATAAAATAAACACGAAATTAATATGATCGAGCAGTAATATGAGGATGAATCAGATTTAAATGAGACCAGTCTGGGTAAAAGAATGTGATCGAACGAGTCTTTTATTCTTGTTATTATTTCCTTGAAATAACACTTTTCTGTCTATAAATACATTTCGTGGAAAACAATAAGCCAAATTTTAGGAGTCGCTGATTACGAATCTGTGTTCCAATTTATCAAACATCAAACTCGTATAAGAAATCATATAAGGAATGAGGTGAGAGAATTACATGATTGTATGGTTTATAAAAAAATCACATGACAAATGTATAAGAAACTGGAAATGAAAAAGTATTTGGTAATTTGAATTAAAGCTTAGTTGCCCCCAAATATTTATAGTAATATATATTACTATGCTTATACTTCGACTGACTAAAATTTACATACTTATTCCAACTTACATATTTAGTCAGTTGAACTGAAAAATTATGAAATATTTTTTTCAGCGCATGATCTCTCTCATGATTGCTAACATGGTTTCTGATTGTTTCGTATATATATTTTCTTGAATTGTCGGAATTTTATTAATGAAACAACAATACGTAACCCATGAACTTCACGATAATGAAAAATTTTAAGAATACTTCTTTTAATGACAACGCTTCTTCACAAATGGTAGTAAAAGAGGTCAATATCTCGTGACTCGTGGTAATTTTAAAATGTATATCTTTTCATTATATTCGTTTCAAAAATATCAATTTCAGTTAGAAACCTCCAACTATATAATACTACCCACTAAATAATTAACGCAATCAGCCGTGATAATCGAAAAAAATTATAATTCTTAAGTTTTAAGGCATATATTTCAAGTTATTTAAAAGTATACCGGAGTATCGTAAATGTCCTTCGAGCTAATATTTCTCTGATCAGATGCTCGTGCATGCAGTTAAAATTTGCAAGATTCAAGAACCGCAATGCTTCTCAATGCGTGCAGATGTAGGTAAACTGAGTTAAAGCTCAATTGAATCGTCTGGGTACAATAACGGTGCCAAGGGCATAGCACTATTGCAGAGAGACTAGCAGAATTTAGCCAACTGTTCTAATCCAAAATCACCCTTCAAAGTATTGCAGTTATTCGAGAGATGGTTTTCAAAGCACGAACGACTCCTGGGAATAGCGGGCAAATCGACTACTTTATTGATTCTCCGTCAAGTTTCCCGCTCCATTTTATTTCGAGTTATATTCACTGGATGAAGTATTGCATTTAAAATTTTTTAAATCAATACTGCTTATTTGTCCGTCATTTTGTGGAAATAATAAATCGAATTAAAAATTGCATTTATCATCTATGCGGATTTTTATTTCTGCTTATTATCTGCATTATAATAGATACCAATAAAACGGAAAGGAAGTATATACATATTTGTTGTGACCATGACAATGTCGTTAAATTCTAAGATATTTTCACAATTCATGTTCCTTAAAACTGAAATCCGTATTGCATTTTTTACACGAACTTTTAAATCTATAAGTTTCTGAAGCTAATTTCATAATTTTACGTTAATTTTGCCCAAAATAAATGTTTTTCTAAAATGTTTTTCAAAACGACAACTTAGTATAGTATACGTGATTGGTGTAAATTAAAAAAAAATCTCAAAAGGCAATTAGCGTTAATTCTTTTATAGGCTTCCTTAATAAATTCTCGCACTTAGCTGCGCTAAAATATGTGCAAACTTATAAAACATAAATGAATGGTACGATGAAACTAATATTACTATAAGGATCGTACGGTTTCATCGACAATTTCAATTCCTAACCTAGAAAGTGGTAATTAAAGAAGCAATATTACTCACAAAATAAATTTTAGCTAAATCTGTTGAAAATCTCATACATTACTGTTTTTCTCGGTTAATCTTTAACCGGTTTGGTCAAACTGCCCGGGTAGAAATGTTCTAAGGCCCTGATCAGGGCCGTAAAAAATTTCTGCTGTTGTATGTTTTGTGACAAACTTGGAATTGAAAAAAAAAATGGGAAAATAATTTTTTTATCTGTTTTGCACGTTATCGTACGTAAAGTTATCGAGACAAACTATAGGGCTCTTTTTTAAAAAAATCGATTTTTATTAAAAACTCGAAGATTCTTGCAGTGCGTAAAAGCTAAAGAAATGATACGTTTTATTAAAATTATATTAGAAACAATAGCATTTTTTCGTATACACAACGTGAAAAAATGCTATTATTACCTATTATTTATAAGTGCCCTGGTAGAAATTATGTCCATTTTTCTTAGATAATAATTAATTATTAGGCAAATATATTGGTTAAAAATTGTATATATCAAAAATATCCACGAAA
>JAPYZR010003387.1:0-18860 GCA_030522945.1 Trichopria nigra
GCTAATTTCGCTTCCGCAAATTCCGCGTAATGTGACATAGGCAAAATTATTTTTTTTTAACCGCGAGTTCCGCTAAATACGCGAAATCCACTCCATCTGCGACTTCGGCCTAAGTCGTTTAAGCGTATGATACCCGAATTTCATACATGTCATAAACTATGTATTATACGTAAAGAAAATTACCTTCCCAACCCTGCCGCTCTATATATCGCACACAGGTTCAAGAATTCGACCCCCTCCCCCCTGGTTTTATCGGTTTTATCGCACGGCGGCTGTCGTCGCCTACTGCGCGCGCGCACGCGCTCTGCGCTCATACGTAGATCATTTAGATCATTACAGATATTATCCGTGTCTCTTTCGCGTCTTCGGTCCATACATGCACTTGTTCGGGCATCGCCATAACATACGTATACATCATTGTACTTAGCACGTTTCCGAGCTCGACCTCGCCATCTTGTCTGATCTTGTCTCTCGCTCTCGCTCGCGTAAATCCATAATATATCTGATTGTCATCATTCTTCATCCGACGGTCCGTCACGTGGTCATCCTCAATCGTACCAATCACAGCCTGATTAAGACACCCACGTGATCGCAAAAATCGAAATGGTGGACGTATCAGGACGCAGGATCGCTAGAGGTGTCGAAGGACGGTAAAGTGGGCAAGGGCTCCCTCGTCCGCCGTCAAACCCGTCAACCGTATCATCGGCGGATCGGTCCTACCGACTTCGGGTATACCCAGGTGAAGAGCCGCGGCGACGACGACGCCCGCGCCCGCACTCCCCGTTCCGCGCACGTGTCGATTATCCGCGGGTCCGAGTGTCAAAAGGGTTGGCTGCAACTCGCGACCGTATTGCAGGCACCTTTGCGTGAGAATACGACGAGGAAGCGCTGATACCCTCCGAGAGATCAAGGAAGTGCCATTGCCAAGGAACGCGACGAATATGCTTTGTTGACTGTACGTCCCCAAAGCGATCCGCCTCACCCGGGGTCCCGGGCGACCCCTGCCATGGTAACAACCTTCGAGGTCAGTATCCAGATTGTCGAGCAGCCTAGTTCTAATGTTTTCTGCCTCTCAGGAATTGTAACTAATGTTTATGTTATTTAGGTTTTTCCTATTTTAATTTGATTAATATCCGGGTCTCAATACCATCTTCCGGGTGTTAAACTTTTGCAACAGGTTAACTAGTTGTATTTTTTTTTCAGTTTTATGTATTATAATTGGAAAATGTGAGGGTGTAATAGATCCTGACGAAATATAGATTCGTTCAGGTGTATACATAGGTAAACAAAAAAGGACATAGATATACAGACATGACTGATAGTTAACGACAACAAAAGTTCTAATGACGCGAGTTGTTCAGAAATTAAATTTTTATACATTTTTTTTACAATTGATAACAGATTCTCGCATGGGGAACATACATCATACGTGCATATGTTTAAATTTTTTATTTTATTTCTATAGAATGTTAATTCTGAATGGAATATGCAGCTTCAAAGGTTTCTGTATTGTTTTGAAAAAGATAATGTTCCTGAAGTTCGAATCGTTCAAGTTGAAAGAAAATTTGTAAACCAATTATTTATTTCGAAATTACGGTGGATTTTGAATTTTCAAACACACTACTTAGTCCATATAGCAAATATGTGATTGACATGGAAGGTATTATTACGACCTTTTTAAAACCAGAGATAAAAGAATTTGTTGTCCAAAATTTTCTTTCAACTTGAACGATCCGAACTTCAGGCACATAAAAGATATATGTGAAATTTAATATTATCGTTCAAGTAACAGATGTTTCTTACTGGTTCGTTGTTTTTTTTCCGTAGAATCAATCATGTGATAGATACTTAGAAGTAAAGCTTGTAATTTTAGATTTATAGGGAAAAAGTATTTATTTGGAAATCTCGCAACTCGCCTTTGAACTATATTTGAATATTTGTATATACTATTATGTATTGTATATATAAATTAATTTTTTTATAAATCTTAAGGTGGTTCACTCATGAAACGAAATGCGATAGTTTGATTGAGCCGATCGTTTAATAAAATTATTCAAACGAGTGTCTTTCAACAAGTACCTTTTAGATAATGAGTTGAAAATATTTGAAAAATGATTTTGTAGATGCGGTTGAATTTCTTTTATAATACTCATTCTGGTTTAATATTTTTAAAACATTATTCTTATTTATTTATTGGATTAAGGCTCCGAAAATATTGACATAATACAGCCCGCACTTTTACCCAAAATGGGTAACAAATAAAACTACGTATATTAATAAATTACACAAAGTCATTAATTTCAATCAGTCATTTGTTTTCTCGTTCATAAAATTTACTTGTATGACATTAAAACTAACAGCCAATTGGAAATGCGAGGGTTCTGTTTTACATTAGAAAGTTACGTGTTAGAAGTACGAATAACACAAAACATGAAATAAAGACCCTATTGGAATCATTAAAATAACGAGAATCTCCTTTTTTCTAATCGGCTGCTAGTTTCATTTCAAATATAAATATTGGTCAAGAAAAGAAATTGGTAAATATATTAAGTATATCACTAGAAAAGATTAATAAGTGTTAGAAATAATCTTTGAAATAATACGACAAATATCTATTTCTTATATGTGCCTTAACGAGATTTAATAAATGAGTTTAGATTTTTATATGCAATGTTTTGTCATGAACAAAGTTTTGTGTTTCAGCGATAGACACAACATAAATAACAGTAAAAATAGACACTTATTTTATGCATATATTTTGATTTGAATCCTTTGATTAGCAACATTTTACTACGCAAATTAAATAATAGGAAAAAAACAGAGTTGCAGTTTATCAATAATGAAATGTTTCATTCAGTAGGAATTTTATATACTTTTAGGGAACTTGATGAATCAGAGTACTACTATTTATTACAATAACGCTGAAACTAACAGGAAATTCGTAATAGATGATGTTTGAAAAAAAGTGCAGGTTCGAATAATTGTAATCGATTCAAGAGGATTTTATGTCCACATTTTCGGTAATTTGTAAGTTTAAATGTATCATTTTCAAGAAAATATAAGACAGAACCCTCGCATTTCGATTTTCCTGCTAGTTTCAGCGACATTACATTCCGTTATTTTTCTTAAAATTGTTCTTTTCTTTAAAGTAATCAAATACTAAATGTTTTATTTGAATCTTTTTTTTATCTATAAAAACGCACTTCATTTAATAAAAGATTGTATTTTATTTTTACAACGATATTTCCAAATACTTTTTCTTTTCTTTAATCAACAAAATTTTGTAATTTATGAACATCTTGAAACTTAAAATATTTTATTTATTCTTCCAAATTACTCCTTAGTTAATACAGAATTTTTTAAATCTCGAAAACGGTGAAAATAAAAGTAGTTATAAACAGAATAATAAGGACCAAATAAAAGTAGTCAGCACATTATCCACGACAGTGGTCCACGAAAAATGAGTCGTTACACTAGCAATAAATAAAATAGATAATTGCAATAATTCAGATATCGATATTATCATCTTCTATAATTTTTACTTTCTTTTATTTTTCAGATTAAATATGCGATGGGGATTGGAAAAAGTAAATGGAAAGTTTTGCTATGACAATGTCAAATTCTTTAGGAAGCCAAATTGCTGTGAACAAATGCCAAGATAATAGAATAATTACTATCTCATACTAATATCATACTGAACATACAAATCAGTTGATGTTATCAATTTGATGTTACTATTTCTAAAATATAGTCTTTAAATGTATTTGGTATAAAAAAAGTAACATCACGAAAGTAAAGAAATTGAAAACTAATTAATTAAAAGTACCTGTATTGACAAAATGCGTGTTGAATGTCACAGATATTTTCATAATCGGGTAGACTCTTATCACTATTGGGTAGAAGAAGCGAGATTGTCTTCTTGATACTTCATGGATTATAAAACAAAGATCTAACCTTTTTGAAGACGAGAGGTGAGTTCTGAACTTTATTTTTAAATGTGATATGTGCAATTGTTTTTAAATCTCTGAATAGTTAAATAAGTTGATTTTATTTTAGGGTTAGCAGATATGGATAGTAGCAGTTCAGGTGTGTTGCAAATATTCGTAGGCGAATGGAGCCTCGAATATGAAGCACTCTCTATTAAAGCCACCAAACAAACGTCTTCCGCTGAAATAGTAGAATGCATTATCAATAGATTAAGGCTCGTAGACAGCACGAATTCCACTGGCTATGAGCTGGCCGAAGTAATTGGCAACTCAGTTGGCCAAGAATACAAGGAACGACGATTAGGCCCTACAGAATGTCCAGTGGCTCTTAGGTTGCTGTGGCCAAAGGAAAATGCTTCACAGCAATATTACAAGTAAATTATTTTTCTTACTTTTAATAAATCTGTTAATAATTAATTTGAAGTAATCTCAAAGAGACGTACAGATTTTCAAGTAATTTTAACCCTTTTTTTCAAATTCAAGAAATTGGTTATTTTAAAATTTACACATGTATTCTGTTTTTCTGTTCCAGATTTTATCTTAGGAAAAAACAAGTAGATCATTTGTGGACTGATAGTAGATTCCCAACGGATCCTCAACTACTAAAGGATTATTTCAATCGTTTTCTTTTCCAACCTCGAGATAAGGAATATCCAGATCTTTGTCAGCTCCCTGATCTCAATGAACAAACCCTTTTGGATAATTTACGAGCTCGGTTTCTTGCTGGAAACATATATACTTACGTAGGAAGCATCCTAATAGCTTTGAATCCTTTTAAATTTTACCCAATTTACAATCCAAAATACGTGAAACTTTACCAAAATCGGCGGTTGGGTACTGATATTCCGCCACACATCTTTGCCATTGCGGATGCCGCTTATCATTGCATGTTGAAGGAAAAGAGAAATCAATGTATTGTAATCAGCGGCGAGAGTGGTTCTGGCAAGACAGAGTCAACGAATTTTCTCTTGCATCACTTAACGGCTCTCAGTCAAAAAGGCTCGCATGGGAGTGGTGTTGAGCAAACGATACTCAGTGCTGGACCTGTCCTTGAAGCTTTCGGTAATGCAAAAACAGCGCATAATAATAACAGCAGTCGATTTGGAAAGTTCATTCAGGTGAACTATAAAGAAAATGGCATGGTTCACGGGTGAGTTGTAGTTTTATTCTTTTGTTTTTTTAGTTATTACGAGTATCGTTGACATTTATTTTCTTTACAGTGCTGTGGTACAAAAGTATCTACTGGAAAAGTCGCGAATTGTGTCTCAAGGCACCAATGAAAGAAATTACCATGTCTTTTATTATTTGCTGGCTGGTGCGAGCGAACAAGAACGGAAAATACTGCACTTGAAAAACGGCGATTGGTACAATTACTTGAACAAAAGCGGATGTTACGAATTAGAGAATATCGACGAACGACATGAATTCTCCAGGCTGAAACAGTCTATGGAAATGGTCGGTTTCACACCGGAAAAACAGAGACGACTTTTTGCTGTCCTCTCGGCTGTACTTTTGCTCGGTAAGTTACTTATTATTTCAGTTGACAGTATCCTGTCAGAATTAGATTATTTTCAATTATTTTTTTTTTTTTTTTTACTTTGCAATTCAAACCGAGAATTTTTATGTTAATGATTTTCGCGATTTTTAGGTAACGTGGAATTCCAACCAAGGAAATCTTACCACCACCACGATGAGGCAGTCAGTGTTAAAAATCCCGAAGTGGTCGCTTTAATATCTGACCTGCTGAGAGTAAAGCAAGAAACTCTTCAAGCTGCACTTACTGCGAAACGAGTACGCGCATCCGGCGAGACTTTGGTCATAAACTATCGGCTGCCAGAAGCAATCGCAGCTAGAGATGCGATGGCTAAGTGCTTATACGGGGCACTTTTTGACTGGATTGTACTTCAAGTAAGTTTCCTCGAAAGAAGAAATTTAGTAGTTTATTTAGTAGATTAGATCTTCCTATAAATTTGAAAGATATTTTGTCATTAAATTAACATTCTTAATTGTAGGTGAACCATGCCCTGCTGTCAAAAAAGGACACGTTACGTGATCACCAGGGAAATAGTATCGGAGTCTTGGACATCTTTGGCTTTGAGGATTTCAAGTCGTGCAATAGCTTTGAACAGCTATGCATCAATTATGCCAACGAGCAGCTACAACATTACTTTAATCAGCACGTGTTCCAGTATGAGCAACGCGAGTACCGAAAGCAACGCATACGATGGACAGACATTGGCTACAGCGACAACTCGGGTTGTTTAAACCTCATCGAAGGCAAGCCAAATGGCCTACTTTGTCTTTTGGACGACCAGTGCAAGTGCGTAGATTACCATCAATTCAACTGATAATATTTCGTCCTAAAAATTTTAAGGTCTATTATAAGAGAAATATTTGTTTCACAGCTTTCCCGGCGCGACAAACGAAACCCTTTTGCAGAAATTCAACTCGGTGCACAAGGATTCGCCTTTCTACGAAGCACCACAAAGGCGCGAAGGGACCTTTGTAGTACGACATTACGCTGGAGCAGTCAAGTATCAGGCGGCAAACATGCGAGAAAAGAATCTAGACCTCATGAGACCTGACGGCGTCGTTGGTGTCTTAAAGAACTCGTCGCTGGCTTTCGTGAGGGAACTCGTTGGTGCTGATCCGGTCGCCGTTTTCCGTTGGGCCATACTTCGGGCCTTCTTTAGGGCCCACTTTGCCTTTCAGGAAGCTGGTCGAGCACACCGACATTGTAGAGGTTAGTGTAATTCAAGGTTATTAAAATATTGATAATATTAATAATAATTAAAAGAAAACCAGCAGAGTTTATTTCGATTTTCAATATGTAACAACTTCCTTTTCCAGCCGATGGCAGCAAAATATCAGTGCAGAACCGATACAGAACTCCGAACGAAAATTTGATCAGGTAAGTTATATTCACGCACATTCTATTTTTTTTTTATGTATGTAGTGAAATTTGTACGAGTGGCATTATTTTATTTTATTTTTATTTATTTTTTTTTAAACTGCAACCGCTCCTCAATGAATCCAATTTAATGCGGAGATACGCAAAAATCAATGGAGCATTTGTTGCGACAGACTAACGAGTAATCAATTTGCATTGACAAAGGTCGAATTATCTTTTGTCCCTGTAGCCATCTTGTGACGTTATCTGCAGTGAATCTAACTATTAACAGAATAGCGTAAGTGGCCTTACGATCCGCTATATGTTCTTTTTTTTCATTATTTCAATTTTTTCTATTTCGTTATTCGCATTTATGGATTATATAACGTAAGTTGCATTTATGGATTCGCAATGTCAACAATACCAAATAGAAGCAGCGAATCAAAACTTTTACATTTCCGAATCAAACGCTCGAGCGTTCGACGCCTTGCAAATCCATAGCTCTTATTTTCGCAGGCCTCTATTTTATTTCAATCTTCGTGTTCAATATTTCTTGTATTCTTCTTTAATATATGTTGGATGTAATTAGAGCGTAGCTTTTTCAAGACAACATTATGACTTTTCTATCGGTCACACCATTCCACGACTTTGCTTCACTGCATTCTGTCTTTACGCAATCGGATCATCTCGCATGATTGCGACGATTTCGTGGCAACGTGCCAAATCATTGTTTCTCGCCGGTCATTTCTACATAGCAATGATAACTGCCCCGCCGTGAGTTCGATGTCCGTATGTTTGAACATGGTTTTAGGAAGGACCGAGAGACAGATCCATCGACAGGCATGTTCGACAAATTGCCTAAGTTGAATCGATCGATATAAAAATTGGTAAACGTTTTAGACCAATATACGATATGATTATTTTTTTAATTTACTTTTTACGTTATTATTTCATTGATATTTTTATCAAACACATATCGTTAATAATGTCAGAGCAGAAATTCTAAAATTACTAAAACCGTTTGTTATACGCAAAGTCATTGTATGAATTTTTTAAAAATCTTTTATGTTCGTTGCCTAGTTCTCTTCGATTATTTAATTCGGTGCAGTTCGTTCTTCGTAAATGTACTTTTAAAGGGTACATAAACCATTAACGCCATACAGTTTGTTTTTGTGTTTGTCCTTATTTTTTTTAAATTTATATCGATTTGCATTGTCGTGCACAAAGTGTAGAGAGTTTTCGACGTATCGAATGGAATTTTCGCACGTCTGAAATGTAATGAAAGGAGGACTGTGCGTTGGGATAGTGAAGGAAGATTGAATCAGCCGTCGTCCCATCCGAGGAGTTTGTAAGCATGAATAGCATTTTTCAGTTGTCACAAACAGTCACGCCCGCCAAGTTATCAGAAGCAGCGCAGCGTTTGCCTGCCGCCGTCGTCACATATCGCCTCATTAACCGCCACACATATCGAAAACAGCGACAGCGTTAACAACAATCGGCTGTCTTGGCCGATGTTTCGAAACTCTATTCAGACGCAAGCACAACTACAAGTACAACAACATCAACAAGTACAACACACGGCGAGCGTGGCCGCGTCGACGAGGGGTTACGTTGTAAGGGACAGGGACGAGCAGCCGTGTATTAAAAATAAATACCGGCGGGACGCTCATAAGCCGCTAGAGAGAGTCCTTCCGAAAGACGAAGCGAACGTCATGGAACGTGCAAATCAAATTGTCATGTATGTAAAAAAAAAAAAAAAAAAACAGCCGGCACAACGGCTACGATTACTTTAAAATAATTTTGCTCTAGTGTATCAAATAAGACACCGCGAACCGGTCGACGCGATCTATCGATTATACGTCGGTAAAACGAACGAGCGTCTTTGAAATCGATTTTTGACCGAGTTTTACAGAAGGAAGTTTTAAAGTTCAAGAAGTCTTTTTTTCAACGGTTTATTTATTACATTTTGCGATATTTTGTTTTGTAAGATATATAATTGTTTTTCAGAATTTTTCGTAGGCTATTTTTTTCGAAAGGAAAATTTGTCCGCCATTTTGAATTTTAAGAATATTACATTTTTTTATTTTCTTTATTCGAAATGAATTCGTATTCAATTTTTGAGTAAATCTTCTTATGCCGCGTTTATTTCGTTGCTATTAAATTCACACTTTTATATTCTTTTCAAAAAATGCCATTAACCGTTTTATTTATTTATTCATTTTTTTTTTTTTTTTTTTTAATAAAAGTCGATTTCAAATAAAAAAAAAAAGGAACGAGTTGAAAGCTTGTCCCCGTTGAGTAATAAACTAGAGGGTAATGGGTAATTTGTAGGCAAAACTTAACAATTAGCTAGAAAACTTAGGCGTCGACCTTAGTTTAGCACACCGACTAACGAGCAATGTGTTGTGGTATCCCTCGCTTTTATGGCACACTGAATCGTAGGTTCCGCATCATCCTCACCGCTCCATCCATTTTCTTTCGGTGTCATTCATCGTACACGCATGTGTGGGTATACGAATATATGTATATATGGGCCTCTCTCGTCGCTTGGGTCATCCCTCTTGCGCAACTCAAATTAATAAGTTCGAAATTAGTGCATGAGCTTTAATTTGGTCACGAATCGCGCTAACGATTGGCATGTTTGCACTTCACTAACAGTACGAAACCTTGGCCCGCCATTTTCGGTGGAAAAAACTGTTGACTCGATACGAGGACATTTTGCGGCGAACATCCGTGTTGTCAAATGTGTCGTATCGCGATCGAGTGTTTCATTACGTAATAATTTCTCTCGGCAATTTTTCAATTAATGTTATACAATTTTAAGTATTTCACTTTTTTTTTGCTTTATTTTATTTATTCATTAATTATTTTTGTTTTTGCTTTATAACAATCGAGACGAAGGAATGGATATTTTTAACGACGAAGAACTCGGATTTTTTTTATTCGTTATCAAGTCATTGATTAAACCAATTATTACACGATTAGGAACTCGACCGTTCCATACAAGAATCAAAGTTGAAGTATCACTTCTAGAAAATTTAATACATCTTTTATGCAAAAAAAAAAAAATGTGAAAATTTTGTTTCGTGATTTTTTGTTGTTGTCACGACGAAATCGCAAGAAAACTTGCTTTGACGGTATATTATTCATTTTGTAAAAGATTGTATCGTAAAAGTAAAATATTTACTCGTTTTTCGAATATTGGTCCGCCATTTTGAATTTTGGAAACTTTCATATCATATTTGGATTCGGCGTCGCGGATAATTTCGTCGAGTTCTGAATTACTTTCAAAATGCTGACCGCCATATTGGATCCGCCATTCATTGAAAGAGCCTGAATTATAATAATGAGACTTGAAAATGAACGGAAAGTGAGTTGACAATCGAGTTCTTCGTCGTAAGTTGGTTAAGTTGGTTAAGAGTGACCTTAGGTACTTGGGTTTTTTTTTTTGTTGTTGTTGTTGTTCAAAGGTCAACAGTTTTCCCATCTAGGGCAGTAAAGTAATCTGCAATAGCGAAACTTTTGGGTTATCTCATCATCCATCCGTCGGGCGGGTTCGTTCGTCGATATTGACAATTGACCTTACTATCTCTTGTAGGAAAAACAAATCGTTCCGGCCACGGGAGCGAGGTAAGAAGGGCCTGAAGAACCTCCAGACCGTGAAGACGCTGGCCGGGAGGACGCAGAGCTACGGCACTGGCCCGGGCAAAGCGAGGAAGCAGCCGATGACGGTCTCGGCCCAGTTCCAGCACAGTTTGCACAGCTTGATGGACACCCTGAATCAAGCGAATCCGTTCTTCATCCGGTGCATCAAGAGCAACGCGAACAAGGTGCCGAACGAATTCGACGAGGAGACGGTCCAGCGGCAGCTCAGGTACACCGGCATGCTGGAGACGGTGCGGATCCGTCAGGCCGGCTTCAACGTCCGGCTCACCTACGACGAGTTCATTCAGCTGTACCGGATGCTGCTACCGCGGGGACTCCTGAGCGCGCAGACCGACGTCAGGGACTTCCTGCTGTCGCTCAACTTGAACCGCGACAATTACCAGCTCGGCACGACGAAGGTTTTCCTGAGGGAGTCGGAGAAGATCAAACTGGACATCGAGCTCCATCAGCAGATCATCACCAGCATCACGACGATCCAGAAGTGGTTCAGAGCCTGCCTGGAAAGGAGAAGGTTCCTGAAGATAAGGAACGCGGTCGTGGTCATTCAGTTGTTCTGGAGGATGGTCTGCGAACAGAGGACCCTCGAGATCTCGATGATCGGACAGGTCAATGCCGCAATTCGGATCCAATCGGTGTGGCGGGGTTCTCGGCAGAGGAGATTGTTTAAGAGGATCAGATATTGCGTGGTGATGATCCAGGCATACGTGAGGGGATACAACGCAAGGAAGGCATTTGCCGAACTTCGCGCGAAGCGGAAGGATGCGCTGGATCAGCAAGAGTAAGTCGATATATCTTTCTTTCGGTCACTTTTTTTCTCTCTCTTTTTGATGTCGTTAGTGCGACACGTTTAAATGTTACATTACTGAAGTCGGCGCATTGATATTGTAAAACATACATTTACGGTTTCTTTCATTACTTTCAGCCACTGCAATCAAGAATCGAACGTTATGTGTTCTTTCAAAATTAGTTTGATTTCAACTAAAGCAGATGGCGATAGATTTTCTTATTTTAAGTAAGACACTTAATGTTAATATAGTTATCTGTCTTGTAACGTTTGCACATTCTAACCGCTTGCACAAAAGTCGATTTTACGCACTGTAAAAGGACACCTGAAATACTTTTCGATTCGGTGTGTCTAAAGTGCTGCTTTATGCATTTTTTACTTGTTTATTTTTCTTTCTCTAACGCACTTTACGCAAACGGAATCGAAAAAAATATGGCTCGGAAAACTGATATCACGCACTAACTTTACGCACATATACTGACGAGATCTCGCCTCGAGCGGGAATCATCTATTTTGCGCACTCACTATCACGCACCGCTTGTACAAAGTGCTATTATGGGTTTATTGAGAAAAGTATATATTACATTTTGTTTTCAATACATAATGTGCGCAAGTCCGATTATTTCTCTATATAAAAAAAAAAAAGAAAGAAAGAAAACAATATGAAACGAATTTTTTTCCAGAAACGACAACACCAATCAAGAAAGTCCAAAAAGAAAGTTGATCGTAAACAAACGAATCTCGAACGAAACGTCGGATTCCGTCGAGCGCAAGGGTAGCCTCGAGAGCCTGGCCAGCTTGCAGAGCTACGGTTCCCAGCTGAGTATCGAGAGTAGCGAGTCCCACAATTCCCAAGAGAACTCGAACGCGAAGCCGATACCCAGCACCCGGACGCGACGTAGCGGCGACCCGACGGCGCTCCAGGCTTTCGCCGCGTGCCGGCCGTCGTCGGTGCGCAGCGCCGTCAATAACGCCGGATTCAGCGACGGGGAACTCGACGCGGATACGCCGAATGCGGTGCACAGTGCACCTCCGGTCATCGAGACGGCCGCAATGGCCAAGGGCCCCAAGGGTCAGCACCAGGGCCCGGGAACGACGCAGAGCTCGAACGCCGAATTGTGGAGGAGGCGGCAGGACTCGTGCACCGGGGCCTACAACGATTATCCGCAGGTACGTTAATGTTGCGTTTGTTTTCTTCGTTGGCCCTCGTTGGTTGAGAACGATTCGTTGAAGACTAAACTAACCCATAGATTTTGAATTAAACTGATTTGAAAGATAAAGGAACGATAAAAACAAAAGGAATGAAGGCAACGAATCATGACACAAAAGTTCGACTCTCGGACAAAGCGTCAAGGCGAATAGTTAAAGTCACCAGCTCCAAATCCCCTCAAAAAAATCTAAGCCAAATCGTTAATCAAATTTTATTCTCTTGAGAAAACGACAATGTTTTATCGTAGCAAAATAATTTCAGTGTACGACAAATATAAATGTTAGGACGAGAAGCTGAAAAAAAAAAATAAAAATCAAATGACAAGAGTAAAGATAATTATCGATAAAACGCATTGAGTTACATCAACAATTAAAAATTAATAAGTTTGTACGGTTTATAGCGAGACCGATTAAGTATCGTCGAATGAAATCTTACTATTGTAACTCTAGATCACGGTTCAGATTGATAGCGCCGCTATTCCGTATTTCCACTACGATTAAATTTCCATATTGCTTTTATCGTCACCTTGACTTTTTTTTTTTCTTATTATTATTATTATTATCGCTGCGCTTTAATTTTCTCGCGTTGAATGGATTTCGATGTTTTCCAATTACTCGTTACTTCGACCCATGCCGTAGTTACATATGGTTTCGTTCATCGTACGTCCGCGCGTTTCGCATCGCAATAAACGGAAAAATGCAATAAAAAATTTCTGTTCGCGATCCCGTACGTGCGTCGTTATCGTGCGACGTATAGGCAATGAACGTAAATAAACATAAAAAAAAAAAATGCATGGTTCAACTCGGATCCGATTAGTTTTTGGGATATATCAAGAAGAGAATGATGGGGGGTGGGCCAACAAAAATTATAGCGGTAAAGATTGTAAAAGTGAATTTTTTTGTCGTGCAGAAGCCTACGATTACGCGATCATCGAACGTAACGCAGTACAAAAGCGTAACGGACAGTCTGGTGGAGCAGGCGCGCTCGGAACGACTGAACGAGGCGTCGAATCTGAACGTCAAACTCGAGGCGCCGGTGCAGCAGAAACTCCAACGAAAACTCAACGACAACGAGGTCTCGCCGTCGCTGCGACGGGATCAGAACTACGTCAGCAAGGATACGAATTATCCGAGGAGGAAAAATTCCGATGGAGATGCCACATCGCTCAACGAAATCGGAAACGTTTCTAAAGGTGAGCTTTTGTTTTGTTTTTTTAAAGAACAGGGGCCCAAAGTTGTCGACATTACTGTCGGATTACTTTTCCAATATTTTTGCAGCAGCACTCCACTCGTATATAATTAATTTTCTAGTTTCCTTTTCAGGCACTATTTTTGTCTATTTTTTCTTCGGTAAATAATAATATTTTTACATATGCGACCGGTGTCGCCGCAATGCTGCGATATTAAATGCCGTCTGGGTAATCGTGAAAATGAATCCAATAACACTTTTACACTCAAAAGGGATAACAGTCGCGAACGTAAAAAGACAGTAGACGCGGCAACGTTGCAATATTCTAAAGGTCGATTGCTGGTAGCACTGGATTTTTCATTCACAGAAGAACCCAGTGTGTACCGACATAACCCTTTTTTTCGAGCACGTTCATTTTAATGGAATCGCGATCATTTCGACTTGGGATTAATCAATTATCTTGTATGTTTTTGATTACGGCCGCTTAAAAAAAGTGCAAATTATTTTATTTATATTGTTTTTTTTTTTTTTTTTTTTTTTTTTTTTTTTTTTTTTTTTTTTTTTTTTTTTTTTTTTTTTTTTTTTTTTTTTTTTTTTAGTGGCGCATTCAAGATGGCGGCCAAAATCCGTTAGAAAAATATTATCGCTTTCAATATGTAAATGGTTTTTATCATTATAACCGTAATCATTTACGCCTCCCGATATCGAAAGGTTAGAAAACGATACGATAGGCACATCGGCCTAATGTGATTTTTCCCCCTAAGAACGCGACTGATGGAAAGAAGTAAAAAAAATTTAAGGCATTTCAGGAAGAAACGGCTTAAATTTGGCGAAAATATTTCGCACTTCTTAATTGAAGTAGCGGTAATCGCGTAGATCGCAACTAAATACACACAGTGTGTTTTTCTATAAAATATTTTTTACCCAGCTTGAGGTCATTTCCGTGGCGACTAACGGTGACTTTGGATTTGACCTTGCCGGTGATCATCTTCAAGGTTATTTCAAGGTCACCTCCGCTTTTTCAAGTGGGGAGACCCTTCATTGACATCTGCAATCGAAAATTTTACGTCAAACGTGTGTCGGATGAAAAAATTGTTTTCGCAACCTTGGCAAGGTCAAAAATGAAGCTATCAAATATCTAAGAAAAAACTTGAAAACAAAAACAAAGTATCGATACACGCGTACAAGTTTTTATATGTAAAATATTTTTCACCCAGATTAGGGCCATATTTCCGTGGTAACTTTTGGGGCTGGATCTAACGGTGACCCCGCCGATGATCGACCTCAAGGTTATTTCAAGGTCACCCGATCGTGATTTCGTTAAAAGTAACGGGCTCGAAAACAGTAGAATTTTTCGTTGCGATTCGGGCATATTAATGGGTTAAGAATGTCCAGGTATGCATTCTTGACCCATGCGAGAATGCCGTTTTCCAATTAATTCTGGGCATCCGACGACGAACATTGAAATATTCTTTACTTTTGAATTGTAGAGAAATACGGAACACGAAAAAAGAAGAGAAACAAGAAATTTGAAGTACGAATAAAAGTGTCGTGTACTGATTTTAAGCGTTTCTGATCGTCGGTTTCACTGTCGTCCCATTTTTTCCTCCGAAAATGACGAACAATGCTTCAGATACGGAAAACGAGAACGTAACTCTGAAAACGATCAATTTTCTCAATTATGTATCGTCCACTTTGATGAATAAAACAAAATTTCACTTGAAAACAATTCAGTTCGTTTGGCGTTCAATTAATGAAAGTCCGTTAATGATTCGCGACAAACTGTCGGCTTTCGAATGAGGTTCCGGGCGATTAATCTTTGAACAATGGGATGTTTCAGGTGTATCCGCGCGACCCAAGGAGCGCACCGAGCCGGACGTGCCGATGCGAAGCGCGCGCAAGAACAGGCCGCCGCGCGACTTGCATTGTCGCTCGCTGGGTGAGCGCGAAGCCGCGGCCGTCGAGCCATTGGCCGGAGCGGTACTCGGGACGATCAAGGAGGCCGACCTGAAGAAGATGGCCGTGGTGGGACGCCCCTGGAAGGACGAGAAGCCGGAAGCGACGCAGTCGGTGACGGACTGGCCGGTGAACAAGTCCGACACGTACACGATCGCGCCGCCGGCCAGCGCCGGTAAACGCCGGCCGAGCGCCGTCACCGCGATGGAGCTGCGCCGACGTAACTCCGACCCGGCTGCTAAGATCGCCGATCCCGGCGACGGGAAGCCCTGCGCCGAAAAAGGCGCCAGTCACACGCCCGGGCGCGGTACCCTCGAGTGGGAAGGCAATAATTTCATAATAGCCGGTCACAAGTTCCGGAACATCTCGAGGTTCGTCATGGACGAGATCTGCGTCTGCTGCAGGGAGCGCGTGGATCCTTTCGTCAAGCCGGGTAACAGGTGCCTCTTCTGCAGTCAGGTGTATCACGTCAAGTGCATTCAGAACGGAGGAGTGCTGAAGATGCCGTGCTTGTCGAGTCTCTCGTCACGAGGCAACAAGAGGAAGCAACCGAGGACGTCGGAAGAGAACGCGAAACAGGTAAGCGAATGATTTCGTTCGGTACGAAAGGACGAGTTTTGCCGAAGTAGCTTTCGACGATTTTTCTCTTCAGTTTGTATCGATTTTGTTTCGTTTTTGTTGTTGTTTCTTTAACGACACGCATTTTTCCAATTCCAGGTGACGAAATTCAGCCTGACGCGGACGTCGGCCTTCTCGGACAGCACCGACAAGATCATCTCGGACGCGAAGGAGCTGGCGCTGATGCAAGACTTCATCACGAAGAAGATTTACCTGATGGAGGGTCAGGGTCGCGGCGAGGGTAAGAAGCCGCCGAGCGTGGTCGATCGGGTGTTTAAGAAAGCCCTGATGAAGTTCAAGGACGACTTGATGATAACGTATAGCGTCGCGATCCATCCGGGCATCGAGGGCATCATCAAGTACACCGACCTGATCGCGAATTTCCTCCACGTGATGCACACGGTCTGCAAGCAGGAGAAAACACGGGATGACTTCCCGGTGACGATGTGCGTAAACGCGTTTCGTGGCTTCATGAACGAATTCATGGTGTTGGCCAAGGCGGTCGCAGTGGAGAAGCAGAGCAAGAGCAAACGGAAGAAGGAAAAGAAGCGAAAGCGCGACGGACTGCTGAGGTATCGCAGCCATCTCTTCTACTTGACGATCATCAATATACCAACGGCCTGCGAAATATGCTCGTCATTCTTCATGTGGCCCATCGAACGGGGCCTCGTATGCCAGAGTGAGTCTGCGATTTCTTTTCTAATATTGAGGGTTAGGTTTGCGATAATCGTACACATTATCATCGTTAATTTGTCGTTGTTTGTTTTCAATAAATAGGCTGTAAACTTACCTGCCACAAAAAGTGCTACACGAAAGCCGCGGCGGACTGCGAGAAGGACGGCAGCTCCCACGACGGTAACACGAAGAATGTGTTCGGCATACCACTGTACAAATTGGAATCGGGCGATGGAAAGATTCCGCTCGTGGTCGACCGACTCTTCATGACCATCGAGATGCGCGGCCTATACACCGAAGGTATCTACCGTAAGAGCGGCGCCAATTCCAAGGTGAAGGAGCTCAAGGCCAAGATGGACGAGGGCGACCTGGACAGGGTCGACTTCGGGAACTACCAGGTGCACGTCCTGGCGGCCGTCCTCAAGAGCTTCTTCCGCGACATGCCGGAGCCGCTGCTCACCTTCGAGTATTACGAGGACTTTTTGCACGCGGCGAGCCTCACGGATCCCCAGGACCGCATCAACACCCTCTTCGCGATCTTGAAGAAGCTGCCGAAGCAGAACTTTGACCTGATGGAGAGGCTGATTCTCCATCTGACGAGGGTCGCCATCAACGAGGTGGACAATCGGATGTCGCCGTCGTCTCTGGCGATCGTTTTCGCGCCCTGTATCCTGCGCACGAATCGCATATTGCCGGCACAAGATTCGCTGCAGGACGTGGGCAGGCAGACGCAATGTGTCGAAACAATCATACAGGAGAAGCTGCGCGCCACCATGACGACGCTGGCCGACATCAATACGTTGGATTCGGCCTGTCACACGGCGAGCAACAGACTGTCGGACCTGAGGCACTCGAAGATCTTCACGCAGGAGGAGATGAACGCGACCCTGGCGAGCGCGGCGCTCAGGAGCAGCAATCTGTCGGAGACGGAGCGCGACAGGGAGGACGAGGAGGAAGCGCTGGTCGGTCACATTCAGGAGATCCAGAAAGAGAAGGCTCTGCTCACGTCCACCTTGCCGAGTCTCACGAGGGCCTCGTCCGACGACGATCTGTTGCTGTCCGCGACGGATCTCGACGACGGATCGCTCGACGATCTTTTGCCGAGTACTGGTAAGTTGCGGCGCTGGCTGGCGGCCGCGAGGGGGGCGAGGAAGGGCCTTTCCAAAATATTGAGCAAAACGGAAGGATCGAACGGGAAATGATTGTTTTGACTCCTTGTATTAGACAGAGACGAAGCGGCCTTCGAGTTCGATTTACGCGTTCGGTTCTTCGTTGCGCTCAGTGTCCCCTGAAAATTCAAAATGGCAGGTCTTGGATCTGAAAAAAAAAAATTGGAACTAAAAACAAAAAGTTCCCTGTAAAAATCGAGTATATCTTTTTTTTTTTTAATTTTTCATTCATTAGTTACAAAAAACAAAAAAATGATTACGAGACAGATCTTTTTTCGCGAATTGACAATTCGTTGAGGTTAAAAAGTGTCTCCTTACAGATGGCCTCGTAAAGAAGGATCCGATCCATCGACAGAGCTCGTCGGAGAGCAGCTATCCGACGATCATCAGCGTCGACGAGGACATGGTGATGGTATGACCGGTAGCGTCGAGCAACGACAAAGTAGTAGGACGGCGCGAGTCGCGCGCGCCGCCCCGGCCTCGGGCCGGACACTCGGTGTTCGATCAAAACTTTCGGGCCTGATCGGGAATTATTCGTCGATCGCGTCGGTAAATTGACAGAAAAGAGAGAGAAAAAAAAAAAAACAAAAAAAAAAAAAAAAAAAACAAAAAAACGAATGGGAACTTTGATAGATGTCCCATCTCATTTTCCTAGACTGCATTCCTTCTCGGATACCTTCGTTCGTCCCGCGCCCCGCCCCCCCCTTCCCCATCTGGC
>JAPYZR010003388.1:0-14321 GCA_030522945.1 Trichopria nigra
TCAAGACAATCTTGCGAGCGAAGCGAGCCGGGGGTCCAGGGGGCAGAGCCCCTTGGTGGGGTTGGCGGCCGGAGGCCGCAGGGGCGAAGCCCCTAGTATATAATTGTTATTTGCGTTGCGTAATGGCTACGTGTCCGGTATGCTTAAATTGACGTAAATTAAGCGTCGCTTAAGTGTACCAATAACTGTTATTTAATTGGGAATCTGGACAATTGACATATTATGTCGTATTCTAATGACACTGTAATACCGAGCCCTTAACCCATTCAGGGACGCAATTAAACTGGAAATAATATTAAACTATGTTAATTCTTATCAAATGCTTATATTTTTGGGATCGCTGATATCAAATCTAAAGTAAAAATTAAGAAATTCAAGATGGCGACTGCAACATGGCGGGTCTCGATCAGAAAAATTAAAAATTACGGAACAAAATACAATATTTTCAAATAACAAAATTGTATTCTATTCTGCACAAAATTTTAGACAACAAAATTCTCTTGTTATTTATTTTTATTTTTTTACATATAAAAAATGTAAAAGAATATCAAAAAAATATTGACTTTATATTGGATGAAACTGACATTTTTCTGATTATTTAATTTAATGTAAAAAAAAAAAGAAAATTTCGCCATTGTTTATTTAATAATAATTGTATAATGTATAATTATGGCAAAATAAAAACACAAAATTATTTAGATACGTTACGAATGGGTACAAGAAAAGTTACTTATTTTATTGATGTCATATATATATATATAATAAACCGGAATTATCAAAAAACACAGAAATTAAGGTGGGAAGTATATATACGCCCTTGAAAGGGTTAAACCATATACACTTCGTCAGAATTACGTCAACTGTGATGCCCACACGGCAGGAAATATTGCAGCAATATTGCAGTAATAATGCAATCGCCATATTGCTTCAATACTGCTACAGTATTTCAGTGTGATATATATGAAATTACAATATTGCTGAAATATTAAGGAAGTATTGCAGCAACCTTCCTGTAATATTGTAGAAATATTGTTTAAATATATTGCTGGGATGGATTTTCGCGGATATATATAATATTTCTGCGGTATTACTGAAATATTACTGCAATATTAAGGAAGTATTGCAGCAATATTTCTGTAATATCACAGGAATATTGTTCTGATATATTACTGGGATGGTTTTTCGCGGACATATAATATTGCTGCGATATTACTGCAATATTACTGGTATATCTCTATGCAATATTCCAATATTACTGCAATATTACCTGCCGTGTGGGTGGGATCATTTTGGCCGACAAAAATGCTTATATTGTATGCGTATCGCATTTTTTCATTTTTCGTTCACTTCATTTTTGTTCATTTTCAAAATGTAAAGTGTTAAATTAACGTTTATTTGAACCCACCAGTAACATTTATATATATATATATATATATAATAATCATTTGTTGCAGAAAATATTTATATATATAGTATATTATTATTGTTATTATCATCATTACTATTATTATTATTATTAATGAAATGATATGCACGAACGTACAATCGCCGACAGTTAACGTGAACAATTTCAAGAAACAAGTTTATACGAAATGAACCGCGCTGATTACAGTTCCACTTCAATCAGACCTAATTTATATATATATGCTTTAAAATAGTAACAGTAGTAGTGTACATATATATATAATAATAGTAGTGCACGTATAATACAACTACTTCCATTATATGTACTCGTATAGTTCCAAGACCCAAGAGTGGAAGGCGTGTTCGCGGGACCAAACCAAACGCGTTTTTGCCCACACACTACCGACACAAATCCGTATATATATAATACAGGCGAACGCAAACGGAAGACGGAACGTGTATCCCTTCCCATCTTATACTGTCTCTCTCTCTCTCTCACTCTTATTCATTTCCGAAGCTGGGTACAGAGGTGTGTAGGTGTTTCGCATGCGCAGGAGATCGAGAGACGGAGAGATCGAGAGATCGCGATCGTGATCGAGGGACTGGGTGCAAAGAGGCAGTACTTGGCCGCGGACAGACGGCCAAAGGTGTGCACGACTCGCGGGCCGCGTTTCATTCATCTCGAAACAGTCGTGAACGTTTGGCCGCGCGAGATTCGATCATTGTTGTTGTTTATTTTTTTGTTTTGTTTTTATTTTTTCGTTTATCGAGACGATATATCAACGACATTCCGCGGTGATTGTGGTACGAGTGGGTGACCATTTTTACGCCAGTGAACCAGAGTGCCAGGAAAGACACTTGGATTACACTCGAAACTGCTTGAAATACTGTGAGTGAACAAAAAAAGAAATATATATGTACAATTCATTGACAAATATGTGTCGAGATGTTTGATGTATATGAATGAAAGTTGTATCGTCCTTTTCTTTGATATTATTGACAGCGGTCAATGGCAAACATATAGTAATAATTGAATTATGATTTATTATATATTTTTTGACTGTCGCGTAATTCTACTGATGGATATGGATTTATTCATTTTTTCTGTTTATTTAATTCATTCATGCATTAGTTCATTCATTCATTCGTTCATTCATTCATTCATTCATTCATTCATTCATTGGTTCATTCATTCGTTCATCCATGTACGTCAGTTATTTTTGTAACATGGCATATAACTTCTTAAAAAAGTAATTAACGTAAATGATTATTACTCTTAAGGGCTAAAAATGATTTTTATTAAAAAAAAAAAAAAATTATAATATTGAGTGACACAATGGCACTTGCCAAAATTTTCGAAGCTCATGAATTACATTTTCTACTTAGAAAGTAGAATAAATCGAAACATCATTTTGTAAATAATACCATCACATCTAACAATACTCTGGGGGGAGAGAGAGAGAGAGACAGAGAGTATATCTGAGTTAAAATTTTTCACTTAAAGATTGAATCTTCACAATTCATGAATGTGACGGGAATCCGAAATGACACTTCAATCCAAATTTAAAGTGATGCATTATATCGTGTCTTATTCTTGCAAAAATGTCAACCGTTTGTTGAAGGAACGTCTTCCTCTATTCATACAGAATTTATGCACCTTCTATAATTTTTAGTCGAAAGAATATATATATATTGTTTTCTTTTCAATATATATAAACTATAATATTAATTATTAGTTAATTATAAGTTAGTTGTTAAGTTAAATCCAACCTATGCATACAGGTAATTTATTTACCTCTGTAGAGGGTTTGCAGATTTATACTGTATTCTATGTGGTTGATAATGAAATTCAAATTCAAAAATTCATTTTCGAAATTTTGTATAAAATTGTATAATTTTTATATTATAATCATGTTACATGACTTTCGTCGTGTCACGTTAAGTCTGATAATATATAAATACAACAAGTATCTTAAAACTGATACAATTTAACGTAATGAACTATAATTAAATATTTTCGTTTAAAAACTATAATTAAATGTATAGTATGATGGATAGTTAAATTTGAGAGAAATTAAAGGCATTAGACAATAAAATGTTCACGAAAAGGTTTAATATTATAGCAGCGATACATTAAGTATATATATATTAGAATTATAGGTATCATTGATTTATATACACTTAGAAAGGAGACTTCGAAACTTGGTCGATCAGCTGTCATAAAATGATTCGTTTGTATCGAAAGCGTAGATTGAAGGCATTTCACTTTGACAGGGCGTATTTTTAATATTGTTTTTTTATTTTCGATAATATAATTAATGACAATTGTTTTGAAAGATTTTATATCATATATAAGATATGTAACATATATAAATATATATATATATGTAAAGACAATAAAATAACAATATATATATATAGAATGGTAATATAAGAGAGATGAAATGTTTAGAAAGATTTCAATAATTTTACATTTTTATTTTACGAAATGGAAAGTATTATTTAAATTACATGAATACTCTAAGAAATTTAGACAGTACTTCATTTCTCTCATAAAAATCTAACAAACTTAATTTTTATCTACACGTATATATAGTTATTTTAAAAATATTTTATATAATAAAAAAGATCAAGACGAACAGATTTTTTAATAATTAGAAGTTTCTTTATAATACATATATTCCGAAGAGGATCGCTCAGTTAAGATCGTGACGTCTGAGGATTCCAAACATCTACAAAATCAACCTACATATATATATATATATATTAGTTTTTTGTAAATTAAAGAGATGCTTTACTATATTTTACGAATGAAAAACAGAGTAACTTTTCTTCTAAGAGTGAAAATTTCACTCTTTTCCGATTGACTTTAATCTTCGATAAGGGAAAAAATTCACTCTTGATAAGTACAATTTTCGCTCCTCTCGACACTTTTTAAATCTCTTGGAGTGAAATTTCACTTTATTTCGGAGCAGAGTCGGAGAATTTGCACTCCAGAAAGAGTAGCTTATTTTTTCACTCTTCGTAAGATGAAAATTCACTCCACGAAATTTAAAGGGCAAAGAGTAACGCATTATTCTTCACTTCAATTGACAGAAATAGTATATTTCGATTGACAGAATAGATCGTTATACTTTTTTCAGGGACCAAAACTATAGTAATACAAATTCTTGTTTTTGTCCTATACTTGAAAAATTGTTCTAAATTCGTCATATAAGTTTCTACGTGAGTTTCTCAATTTTATTTTTAATAGTGTTTTTTTTTTTTTATTGCACGTTAAAGTCTCATATTCATTTTGTAGACATAGTTAAAAGTTTTAATTGCTACGAAGTAATTATTTTTATTACTTATCTTTTATTACTATACTACTCTTTGGTATTTGTAAATGTTTATATCTGGTGTTGGATATACTTTGTAGAAATTTCTGTTTTAGACTACTATCATAATGATAGAATAAACTTTGTAATGTAAAAACAAGTGGCATATATATATATGCAATCCGTTAGATTGGGTTTTACTTATTGTTTTTTAACAATAACAATAAATGAAAATTTACTTCAGTTACAAATTGTTGAAAATCTTTCGTAAGTTTATTTAATTTTTCTATCACATACATATTTCACTATACTTTTTATTAAAAATATTGAATACAGAATATTTTTATGAGAATATTGACTATAGAATATTCAGTCCATTATACGTCTTCATTTCTATGAAATATCATTAAACTTTCCATAAACATCTTGGAGTGAAATTTCATCCTACATAAGCATGAAAATTGAGCCACTCTTTTAAAATAGTGATTTCTTACTCTTTTTATAAAATTACATTTCACCTCTTTCTCGAGTGTAAATTCTCCGATTCAAAAAAGAATAAAATTTCATCCCTATGTAAAAAAAATATCTTTCATGAAATATATTTTTTATGATCATTTATCATTTATGATCATTTATGATCATAAATGCTGAAAATGGTTAAAAACTTAATTACAAAAAAAAAAAAAAATTAATAAATTCTGAACAGCACGCGAAGACATCGGTAGAAATGATATGTTAAATACATAAACAAACAATTAATCAAAAGTATCAGGAAGCTGCTGAATTAACGTGCGTCTCCGTGCGATGAATTTCTTCGGCATTAATTATGCATGAGATTGAGTGCGAACGTACAAGGAATAATTTTTCAAGCGTCGCTATAAGAGTCAGGTTTAAATGTCATTTATTTCCATAAAAAACAGATATAGGTACGTACATGGATGAAAGGTGACATATCGCGAGATAATTATTGTCCCGATAAATTATACAATGTTATCGAACGAAATATATGGACATTGGAGCGTTTAAAAAGTCATAATTAAAATTATGTTATGTTACTTTTATTAAAAATATTACCTCATAAAGGAATACTGTTGTAAATTAAGACAAAAAAAAAAACTTATGGGATACTTACTTACTTACTTTTATGTCATGGCGCTATATAGACAGATCCCCGAAATAAGCGAGCAAATTTCTACTTTCGTATTAATGGACAATTCTCGTCGAATGGAATTAGATGGAATTGATGATCATTGATACAAATTAAGAATTATGATATATCAAAGTGTTCGATTGATCGAAAGAAACATTTGGATGAGGGAGATTTAAAATGTTACATTTTATCACCTCGAACAATATTCTAAAAAACAATCGAATCGAATAGTATTGAAAAGACAATGTAGTACACGCAGCTTTGTAGATAAATATCGACAAACGTAACATAAATTTCAGAAACTAATCGAAACGATGTTTGCAAAGAAAAATATAAAGGATAAATACATGAAGGATAAAGGATAATATAGTTGGCGTACCCAGTAAACGAAAAATTATTGCATGTCAGAAAATTGGATTGAGAACAATGGAGAATTATTAAGAAGCATTGATTTATTTTTTAACGTGAATCTTCTTAATGATTCCTCATTGTTCTCAATCCTTTTTTTTAGCTTGTGAATATAATTTTCAATAAATTTTCGTTTACTGGGATAGCATTCTTGTATTATAATGCAATGTGAGCGATTTTTCCGTAATAATATTTGTAATGTCTGTGGAATGTAATACTTATATAATATGTATGACCTCGTGGTCTGTTGAAAAAAATGAATCAATTCAATTGATAAATGAATAAATATGAATTAATTAATTAATGAATACGTATTAATGGATGGATATGGATGGATGGATGAATAAAAGTATGAATAATGAATGGATGAATGAACGAACGAATGAATGAATGAATGAATGAATGAACGAACGAATGAATGAATGAATGAATGAATGAATGATTGATTGAATGAATTGATGGATGGATGGATGGATGGATGTAGAGATGGATAAATGAATGAGTGAATTAATTAATTAATGAATCAATGAATTAATTAATAGGTGGATGGATGTAAATATGAAAAAAAAAATTTACAACATTTATAAAAAAATTGAAAAATTTAACGATTATAACTAACGACAAAAAAATGTTTGCCAAAAAATATAAAAGTTACTGAGATAATAGATAGAAATTAAAAATATAACAATAAAATAATAGAAATATATATGTTCAACAAAGTGACAACAAAATAACAAAAGTTAAGAATACATTTAACGAATAAAAATGGATAAACATTCACAAAATAAATAATGTTGATAAAAAAGTAAAAGTTAATAAAATAACAGAAGAATTATATGAAAAAAACATTTATTACAATATAGAGAAAAGTAGAACAAGTATAAAATTGTAACAAAATAATGAAAATTAATAAAACCTTAAACCAGCCATTATTAACAAAAGAATAAATAATATTTTAGAAAAAAAAAAAACAGCAAAAATTAATTTTAGACGTAAGTATCGACAAACACTGACAATCCTGTTAAAATCGATGAATACAGAAAAAAAACAGTAATAATCGCCAATGATTAATTGAAAATTAAACATTTTTGCAAAATCATAGGAAAACCTTGAAAAACAAAAAATATACACTATATTTTGAAAAGTCGATGACAATGATCAGTGATTGCTATTATATCCAAATTGCTAACGTAAAATTTCATTTATCTTGAAATGACAATTATACCATTTCAATCATCATCAAAATTAAAAATCAAAATCAAAATTCACTGCAAAAACTGTAAAATGCAGTTTAAACGAAATATTTTTATAAACAATTAAACAGCATATATAGGGTGTACGAAATGATTTGATCGATGCACCTACAATTAAATCATTGGATATAAACATCAATCAATTCCTTAATTAAATCGCCGCTAACATCTGTTTAGATTCAATTGATAAATTGATCAATTGCTCAATCAATTCGTATACTTTCAACGTCAGAATTTTAATTCTCATTTGCAAGTCCAGACGCATTCCGTTCCGAGTGCTTGATATTTCCAACCTTTTACATACGCCTTCTCTCTTTCTCCTTCCTTCCTCTCTTTCTCTCATTAAGACAAAAACTTTCAAATGCATTGAATTTGTAGAATTATTACATTTTTAACAAATTATTTAATTGTAAATTCTTCACATCGTTAATAGGAGCGAAACATTTCGTAATTTTGAATCAACATTATAGGTCACTCGCTTACCTACAATGAAAACACGACTTTACGATACAATGACAACATATCTTTACAATGATAACATGAGTTTAAATACAATGTTAACTTGGAAAAAGTATATAGTCACTCAATCAAAAAAACATAAAAAACCCTATGCCAGCTATAGTTCCCCACTTATTCCATCGATTGATGTCTACATACCTCCCATATTCTATGGACCCCTATATGCCTTCCCCCTCCCGTATTCTATACTTTTTTAGAATAAAACGGAAAAATTAGACATATACATTTGGAACGTTTTACATATAGGCATTTTATAAAATTGAACGATTGTCTTCGAGGATGGAAAAATCCATTTTCAATTTTTTTACGACGCTATAAACTTAACGGACATAAACCTGCAGTTAGAGTCGAGACTCGTGTCGTTACGGCCTATATAGTATATAGTCGTGTCGCGAACGCAATGCCGAAAATAGACAGAGGGCTCGCTTTCGCCGATTCGCGAGAGGAAGATGGCGATATAACGCGTTGTTTTTTTCTTTTTTTTTTAGTCTCGGCGAGGCGTCTAAGTTTCATGACGCGGCACCTCGAAAAATTCAACATGGCACGAAGCCATCGACGTTGATCGTTCGTCGTTCCAGTAAAACGCCAGTACGACCTTGTAACGTTTTCGCGGTTTCTGCCACCTACCCTCGCCACTTTCTCGAAATATTGTTTCATTAGCTCAGAATGGTTTTTAGTTTATTTTTTTCTTATTATTCGTCACGTGGAAGTGATAGTTTGCGAAGGTCTTTATGAAATTTTGACATTTTTTCTTATTCTTGCGAAACTCTTCTGTCTTGGACCCCCCCCGCGCTCAGTCGAGAACATGAAATCCTAACCTCATAAGAGGACATGAAATAGTAACTGAATTTATTTTGATCATTTCGGCGCAATTTGTGAAAAGTTGAGTATTATGATGTATTGAATCGGTTACTTTTAATTCGCGACAGATTAGGTTAGGAATTAAAATAATAATAATAATAGTAACAAAGTGCTCAGTCGATAAAATAATTCTTCATTCTTTTTTTCATATCCAGACTTGAACAATTCACTTGAGATTGGAAACATTATTTGACATAATTTCACGTCATTGTAATACGTCATCGTCTCCGGAGCCACTACCAAAAAACGTGTGACTGAACGGATTTAGATTTAAAGGCGGCTGGTTTAAAATACAGCAAATACGAATCAAAGTCTATTTTAATTTAGAAAAAACGTCAACATATAATGTTACAGGTTTATCCGTTAGAATGTTTTAAAAAGCTTCGAATAATTCCGTTTAATTTTGTCGTTTGCCGTTTTGTCGAAGGTTGATTTGAATGTATATTAGGATTGAATCTCAGATTATCATATACATATATAGTATATCTGAATTATTTATATGCATGAACAATTAACTAACAATTTTATTTTCTTTTTTTTTTTTAGAAAAATCAGTAATTATTTTAAACAATAATTCTTTATATTGAATTTTAGTTTATATAAAATGACAATTTTTTTCTTCATTGAATAAATGGATCATAGATGATTTGACCTCGTATATCAATTTTTTTCCAGTTTTTTTTTGCAGACATCTCCTTTTATAAAAATACCATTTTAAAATTCCAATAAATTCTTTTCTTCCAATAGATTCTCACCTCGTATCGAAACCAATCTAAAAAAAAAAGGTAAAAAATTCTAAAAAATCAACAAAATTGTTCATAAATATCCGACATATATAGGTCGTATTCTCCCACTTCCGAAATCCATTTCTTCTTTCGCATTAATGCTAATTCTGAACGAGATGCATTTCGACATCGGGTCGACAATAAACATTCTAACCTAAAAATAAAAATCAGTGGCGAATCGACTTAGCAATTTATTGCTTTTATACCACTGAAAAATGAACGCAACGGGATTATAAATTTTCGTTCCAGTATAAAAAAAAAAAAAAAGAAAAAAAAATACGCAGTTTGTTTATATGCAAACGCTGCAAAACTTGAGCTCAACGCCTCTTGGAATAAGCCACGGGCATGAAACAGCTTTATTTATACCGCCTTTGCGCCAGTGCCTAATCTCATCTCGCGATGAAATGCGAGATGATGCATCTTTCATGTTTTCCTTCCTTGCGAAATTTCCGTTTTTATTTCAAACCGATTCGAAAATAGGTTAGCGTTTTTAAATGGATACGAATCGTCCGCAATTTACATTTACAATTCTATACATAATTACGTTTCAATTTTGTCAATATTTAAAAATCATTCTGGAAATTTCAAAATTGCCGTCAGTACATTAAATGCACCACTTTTCGTTCAAAAATAAAATCCACGTAGATTTCAGATTTCAACAAACCACCGGATAACAAATTTTGATAAAAATTCGATGATTTAACAAATTTTGATCGGCCATATTGGATCCGCCATTTTGGATTCCTTCTTTTCATTGTCAGATTTATAATCATCGACCTCAACAAACCACCGGATAACACATTTTCATAAAAATTCGATGATTTAACAAATTTTGACCGGTCATATTGGATCCGCCATTTTGAATATCTTCGTTTCATTAGTTTTTGAAACGTTTCAGAAATGTTTTATAAACATCGCAAACATGAAACTTTTTAAAAACGTTTCAAAAACACTACAGACATTTGGTCCCCGGTTGGGAAGCTACCAATTTTCCCAGTCAACCATGATGTAACAATTATGTAACATTAATGTAACATTTATATATAAGAAACAACCATGATGATATATTTGTTACATAATTGATATACTTGTCGTGTTTGCTGGGTTTCAAGGTAGTCTGAAATCCATTTGAATCTTACTCTTAAACGCGCATTGGTGTTTTTAATGCATTGGCGGCCATTTTGAAATTTCCAACACGATTTTAAAACGTTAGCAAAAATATTTAAGAAATACATTATTCTATTTATTAGGTACGTAAAAGCGAAGAAAATTGTCGATAAGATAAAATATATGTACGTTATTTTTAAGTTTAAGACGCCATATTTAATTGTTCTAATTACTGAATGTGAATTTTAAAAACGGAATCAGTAGGAGCACAAAATTTCGAAATTTTGTTATTCGAAATTTATTATCGAAATTAAAAACGATGTCGTTGAAAATCGCCCAGAAAAAGTGTAATTCGCTTTGGGCATTATAATGCGGGTTATAAGAGGCGCTCTCTATATCTTTTTATTGCTCTCTTGAAGTTTTTTTTTTCGTACTTCTCACGCCTTTTACACCATAAATTGCAACGATACTTGACTTTACATTTCATATACTGTCGGTATAAATGACGGGTCTGGATGTTCTTTTTTACGTTAATTTTACGTGAGAAGAAAAGAAAAAAATTTGATCAAACAATAAAACCGTTCTCCATTTTTAGCGAAGCAAACTTTTCAAATAAACTTTGTTAGAAATGGTTTTGTTAAAAATCTTCTTATAATTGATCAAAGATACAAAAATATGGAGGGAGATCATCCTGAATGATGGAGTGTAACGAAATTTGAAGAAAATCACGTAAAAATGCCGGATTTCTTATTTAAAATAAACAATACCTACACAATTGTTGCATAATTAAAGATAACAGAGTATATACTGCCCATCGTGCACTTTCATTTCCTTGTCGCCGGGAACAGCAGTTCCTTCGCGGAACAGAATGCAGACGGGTTTTTGTTGCATTCCTTCGGAACTGAACGGTTTGCCCAATGGCGTTAAAAGTCTGCAAGTCGACTCGTTTGACGTCTGCACTTTGCAATTTGTAATCGAAGTCATTGATCTTGAATCGCAAGGCGCGATTTTGAGGTTACCTTAAAAATAGCCTCTTAATTGGGCTTGGACTAAATCTCGATTTAGCGACGGAAGTGGCGCGTTCGTTTCTTTCGATTTCCCCATCGGAAATGATCTACTATAGAAGCAGTTAATAATAAATGGACTGTATATTACATGCGGACTATATGGAAATAACGTATATATATGTATACACGGTATATTACACGATATGTTTGTAATCATAATGTTTTATGTAACATTCTATGTCTAATATATATGATTGAAAAACATGCTAAGAAATGTTTTTAATAGGTCCTGACAGTATAAAAGCCGATCGTAAAAGACCTGGCTTGTTATTATTGTTTAATGGTATGACATTCGCGATTAACGTTATCAATTTCCCTGAACCTGTTTCGAAACAATGTTAGATGCTTATTGCAGTTGCGTTTTGTAATATCTTTTCGCGAATACCATCAATCATCAATGAATTTTACTCCATTTTTTTTTTTCATATTGTCTGTACCAAAAAAAAAAAGTTCAGACAAAATTTCACTCGCTCTCAGAGTACATTAGAATTTGACTCGAATTAATGGTTAAAAGTTATATAGAATTTTTTGCAAAAAAATTTTTCATGTAACATTTTTACATAAAACCGGTAATATACACATATTCTATTCGGTTTGAAAAACGCTTTCGAGTTTAAAATTTTAAGCCTTAAATTTTTACATATTTTTTGGGTGACATTTTAGAAAAAATTTTCATCTCAATTTTTTGAAAATTTTTTTAAATTTCCGGACGGATTTTTTTCTGATTTTATTGTTGTTAATATTTTAGGAAAATCGTTCATTTAAGTTTTTGGAAAATTATTACAAATGTACGAAAAATTCTACGGTATTCTTTAATAAATTAAAAGCATTATTGTTTTTTTTTGCAATTTTTCCACAGCTTGTTAGTTTTCGAAGAAAGAAATCTTGATTATTATATTCAATTGAATGTACATATATATATATTTTTTTCTTGAAAACTATCAATTTTTGGAAAAAATGGTAAAGAACAAATAAAACTATAAGAATTCCTGAAAAACCACTGCAATTTTTTTTAAACTTCCGTACATTTAAAAAATTTTCAAAAAGTTATTCAAAATATTACCAAAAGAAGATTTGAAAATGTTTTTTAACTTAAAAACTAGGAGCTTTTGAGAAAAGGAATGCTAAGAGTGAAAGAATACGTAGGCATTTTTTCAGATTTTTTTGGTGACATTTTGCAAAATGTTTTCTTTCATTTTTTTCGACAATTTTAAAAACTCATGAAAAATTCTTTCCAATATTCAGTCATGAATTCTAAAGTTTAAAAATTTTTGAATCTCGGCAATTTCATTTCCTCAAAAACTGTCAACTTTTGAAATAAACCGCGGAGAACAAAAAATGTTTAGAATGCATCAGAAGGTACTAGAATTTTTTAAGAATTTTTTCACATTTTCAATAAATTCAAATAAAAAAATATTTCAAAATATTACTTAAAAAGTTTAAAATATCTCCAGTGTATTTCTCGATGAATTTTAATAACATTTTCCATTTAACATTAATTTTTTTTTTTTTCGAAAAATCTTGATTTTTTAATTAGTGCTTTCTGACATTTTTCAAAAAAATGTTCTTTTCGGACGCCATTTTGGGTACCGCTAAGTTGAATTTTTAGATTACTGCTTCATAACAACGCCTCTAAAAAATATTTTCAAACAATAACGAGATCAAGTTTGTATACAGATTTAAAACCGAGAAACAAAAACTTTCATAAACCAGCTCGTCACCTTTAATCGAACGCAAACACTCGCTCTATTAAACGCAATAAAAAACTTTCCTTATTGTACGTGATTTACGATTGCATCGGCCCTGTGCTCAACACCCTTTTGCGTCGTGGTCAAAACGCAGTCAGACCGCAACGTTCCCGTGTTGACCACGTAAACACCCTGAGAATAATTATAGAACAGTGCCGAGAGTGGCGGCCGACGCTTTGCTCACTGTTTGTAGACTTTGCGCGTGCTTTTGACACCGCGGAAAGAAATGCTATTCGGAGCAGTCTCGTAAATTCTGAGGTGACAAAAGAGATTTCTCTGATTATCGCATTTTAAGGACCATGCCAACAAATAGTTTACACGTCAATCGAAAGTTAAGCTGAAGAATAATTCAAGAAAACAGTTTTTGCGACAAGGGCGGAAAGTTGGAAATTTCCGTCGAGTGATTCGCGTCCCACTGTTTTTCAGGCCCGCATTATTCTCACTCTTGTCCTTCGATGGAACGTAATCTTACGATTGATACTGCGAAAATGTACCACTTTCCGCCCTGTTTATCGGGCGAAAAAGGGGCATTTTCCTGGCAGGAGTTATACTGAAGAGCAATTAGGATAATCGGAAAGAAGTTTATGAACGAAATAAAATTTGAAAGTTGCAATGAAATGAGACCTTTCTTCGTTTAATATATTTCACTGAATTTCACTTTCACCGGATCGTAGTTTATCGCGACTTATTAAAAAAAAAATA